>JAULJZ010185385.1:0-21773 GCA_032270985.1 Heliamphora pulchella | reverse complement strand
TTTAACCTAAAAAGGAAACCCCCCCCCCCCTGTTCAGCACTTACCCTTCCCAAATCAGAAAATTATTTGCTCCATTTGCTAAGTGTTAGAGTAGCGAGTTAAAGAGAGAAAGTGAAGAAAAGTCTTGTGTTCTTCAAGTTCTTGGTGGTTCTTAAGTGCTTCTTCAAGATTCATCTATATTCATCATACTTCATCCTCTAAATCAAGATAGGAACAATATTTTTATATACTTATTTTTTCATATACTAAGATTTTCTTATCTCCTAAACACCTCTAAATTCAATATCCATGCTCAAACCTATGAGATGTGGTTTTGAATCTATTTCTTACTTTTATTCTTTCTCCTCTATCATCCACCATCTTCTCTTGCTTTTGATCCATGTACATAGTATATATCTCATATATAAATTATATATATGAGAGATATAGCCATGCATCATGGGCCATGGGCCTAGGAGCTCAAAAAACATATATTTTCTTCATACTCAAATCTATCTAGAAAGGGTATTTTGTCAAAAATCTAATTTTTTTCATTTGTTTTAGTGATCTAGACTCATCAACAATTTTTAAAATTTTTACTGTAGTTTCACATGTATAATATTTATATGCATGAATTTTCTTGAGATCCAAATATTTTCTCTTATTTTTCTAAAAATAAAGAAGTAAATCGGGTTAAAATAACTGTTCGGACAGACCACTTTGAATCCATGCCATTTACTGTAGAAGAAAGTTCTTGGTATGATTTTTATGTGGTTGGATAGATAAACGTCTTATCTTTCTAACTCCACTAGAATCAACCCGTTTGCATGTGTATAGAGAAAATGGCAATGATTCTCCTAAAGTGTATCGAATCTGGATACTATTTGGTATAATATTTATAATAAATTCAAGAAAATTGAAAGAAATACAAGGTCAACTCTCAGAGCTTCTAGACTCATAGATCTACCACTGTAAAAATTTTGAAAATGAATCTTTAATTCTAAGTCCTCATTCCTATTTTTGAAGCCACTAAGTTTTCCCGCCACTGTTCTGGAATTTTTTTCTGCACTGTCATAGAAATTTGTTTTGTCCAAACCGAGATCTTAGAGGCAAAATTTGAAAAATTGTAAAACATGAAAAGTGTTAACAACATCCCAAATAGGGTTCTTACCAAATATCAAAATTTATTTCCAAGCATAAGTATTTTAAAAACCCTAAAACCAGTAGCCAAAACTTAAAATTCCTGACTGTGGTTAAATGTGATTTAGTGTTAATGCTATTGTTTTGGGTCTCCCATGTTGTGTTATGCATGGTTAAATAATTAGAATGTGTAAAAATCCCTTGATATATTTACATAATTTTAGTGTTTGAACGTGCAAGTTTGGTTAAATCGTTGATCTATACACATTGTGTTTGAGCCTAAGTATTTTGAGGTGACTTTAGATTAATTGGTGTACTTTTTGTCTTACATGCTAATTAATCCTATCCATGCATGAATTTTCATATGAGATGAAAAATCGTAACTTTATGCATATTGCCGCATCGTCATTGGGATGTGTTTTACAGAGTTCACTTAAAAATTTTAAGAAAGAGATGAAATTAAACTTTAGGGTGGTACAATGACACTTGGAGAAATTGTGGCTTTATGCCTTTGTTATTTTTTAATGGTTTTTGCTCTTAGTACTAAATGCACGTTGTTATAAATTATATTATTGGTGAAGGCGATTCGGGTGGCGTGATAATAGAAGTTAGATTTCGTGATCCCTCGTTGACTTTGACCTGAGAATCGAGGGCCTAAAGTGTTGACTTGTCCATGCCCTTGCCGTCAGTGATGACCCAGCTGGACATTTAGTCCGCTACGTAGTCATCCCATGGCTTAAGGAACGCTTTTTGTCGGTTGGTAGACTTAGTCAGCGTGATAGGAATCATGGATTTAGGATAGTTTTTCCCGGGCGGGGAGAACCTAGAATAACTTAAGTTTAAATTAGATTGGAAAATTTAAATTGGTTGCATCATTCTCATCATTGCTCGCTGTCATATTTATTCTATCATCTTATCTGCTATGTGTTGACCTATACTTGGAGAAACTTTTGTATAATTATGTTGTTCCTTCTTGGCTTTTACTCACGGCATTCTATGCCAGGTTTTAAGGACGCGAAAGTTCCCGCCAACTATCCTGTGCCAGAGGAGGTGGAACCGTGGCTCCCATGAGCCAAAACTCTACCAGTCTGCTTTACCTGATTTCTTTTTGAGTTTATTGGACTTAGTGTTGCTTTCTTTAATATTTTTTGATATATACACTTTATTTTAGGTCTGTAACCTTAATCTTATGGTATTTTTACTTTTTTGCATTGATGGATATTAACCGCTTATTACTACTCTGCACCATTATTAGCTAATTGTCGCTCTAGATATCTCCAAGTTTCGGGGTGTCACATTAATTTCGTTATATTTTCTAAATCTTGGTTATATGCATATTGTGAGGGGGAGCCTTACAATGCAATCTCATTTTGCTTTTTGTTTGTCATCATAAAAAAGGAAGAGATTGTTGACCTAACTAAGTTTCAACCTATTTTGATCATAACAAACCAAAGCTTCTAATTGTGAAATTGAGTGTGTTCACAGGACTTCAATGACACAAGCACAATTGAGAAATAAAATGGAAGCCATGAAGCATGAAGATTATATTCAAGCGGCTAAGATCCATGGAGCACGAGAAAAACCAAGAAGAAAAGAAAGGACTTGAAGGACTCAAAGAATTTCATCAAGTGTATTGAGTCTAGGACCTATGTAAGTTCACAAACATTGGTTATGTATGTGAAAGCTCATAGAAGACCTTAGTTTGACCCTAGGTGCTTAATATTTTATGAAAAATCATTTTCAAAGTATAAAATATGTTTTAAAATGTTTCAAAAGAAGTTCGGCAAAAAATATGCAAACAAATGTGTGAAGAAAATTGATATACCTTCTGTTTTTAGTCATAACGTTTTGTACAAAATGGATTTTGGTATGAGGTTTGAACCATTGGAAACTAGATGTTCGAGGCTTCAATTTGAACACAAGAATGACCCTATTCGGAGTCCTAATGAAGGAGTTATGGTCGTTTGAAGTCGGGCAAATTAAGCAGTCATGATTCAGTCGATCGAGGATCAAGATCTAGTCGACTGAATGGATCAAAATGCAATCCAGTTTACTGAATGGTCAACTCCAGTCGACTGAACAGGCTATAATTTGAAAATTTTTTGCTGCAACGGCTAGTTTGACCATTTCCACATTTAGCCCAACGGCTAGTTCATGTTTTTAGCCTATAAATTGACCCCTTAAGCCTTGAAAAATAGATAGCAAAGCCCTCCATCATACTCTCTCATATATATCAAGTTTGTGCTTCAAATTCTTCATTTTTATGAATCATTTTTTTAGAGAAAACCTTAGAATTTCTCCATTGAGCTTCTCACTTGTATATCCTTTGTAGTGAATATTAGTGTACTTCATTTGTATTCATTTTCTCGCTAAAGGAACTGATTCATTGTATAATCCTATTTGAATTTCTTGTTATTCTTGTTGTAACTTGAGAAGGTGATTCTCAAGAGATGCCACTCCGCCTATTGAAGGAGGGAGGGAACTCAGCCTATAAGAAGTGTATACTTGAGGAGAGGACATCCTCAAGAGAGGCTACTCTACCTAGACTAAGGAGAGAGGTTACTCCGCCTACTGAAGGAGTATTAAGTGGAATCCTCATAACAGTTAGCTTGAGGTAAAGATGTGGGCCGGTGGGCCGAACCTTGTAAATCTTGGTGTCGTATCTCTCTAGCTCTATCTCTTTAATTTCGTACTTTAAATTCTATATCTACTTGAATTTGTTTGTTACAGGATACTTGTGGACGTTTGGGATTGCATATTTAATTAGGTCAATATTGGCATAAATTTTTTAAATACCCAATTCACCCCCCTCTTGGAATTGCACCTACACTATCAGATGTGAGGACTCATGTTGAATTTCAGGGATGAAATTCCCTAAGGGAGGGAGGTTGTGGAGACCCTATATATTTTAATTAATTTTATTAACATGATTGAATAAACAAAAATGATTTCTGATAATAAATATTGTATTTGACATGTGTGGGGACCCTGGGAAATAAAATTGAGATTTATTTCATGTTGTCAAAAAAATTTTAATATTGTGATTGAATTTTTTTTAATTAAAGCTAAAAAGGTGAGATTAAATGAGGTAGGAATATGTGTGTGTGTGTGTAATAAGTTTTAGTGGTGGGATACATGACAAAAAAAAAAGAAAATAAAAAGCAACGTGTTTTATAGATGAAAACTCAATTATGTGATTAAAAGAGGAATTTATATGAATGAAAATGTGTTTGAAAATGGAATTGGTCTTTTGATAAAATTATGTGTCGCATTTCACATAAGCATCCTCGCATATCATGCATTAAATCATCTTTAATCACTATTCTACAAGCTTCGACTAATGTGTTTAACATAATGTTTTTCAAGTTCGGGTGAACATGCAGCGTTTGGAGAAATTTATGTTGCATTTGCTATTATTTTGATAGAATATAAAAATTGTATAGAATTTGTTTGTGAGTTGTATAACCAGGTGTACAATTTCGTTGGATGTTATTAAAATCATGTAATTTAAAGTTGAGGTATCTCTTATATGAATTTAATTGGGACTACATGTATATTCCTTTGATGAGAGAGTATGTGTGAATTGAAGTTGAATATAAGATATTTATATACTTGGTTGTTATATACATTATACAGGTTATTTGTTTGAATGGTTATACCAAGGATTATCCGGAAAAAAAGAGAAAACTCTGCCAAAATTTTTGTGATTTCTACTTAAAATATTTCATAAAGTTTATGATTATCCTTATGGGAATAGTAAATATCCTTATATAAGATGCATTGTCACGCCCCAAACTCTGGGTCACGTGAAACGCCTACAAGCAACCAAACATAACACCCAACCCAGAATACACTCTCAATATAAAACATACATGTATTGTATATAAGGATCACCTTTTCCCAAAAGAACCACGGCCCAAACACGCCCCGCGTCCAACACCTGCATCTAACCATGCATATCAACCCCGAGGATGACACCTAAACAAACACCCGAGGCCACGACATGACCCCCGAAGCCATGACCCAACCAACAGAACACCAAAGAGAATTCAACAGTATTTCAGTCGACTAATCCCATATATCAATCAATTGAATACCATTGGAAACTAATTGGAAACCAAGAACCCAACCACCAAACCCCAGCACAACCAGCCCAAGACTCAGTCGATTGGACCCCCACCTAGTCGACCCAAACACCCTACTAGAATCTCCTAAAAACACTGGTCAGTCGACTAACCTCACGATCCAGTCGACTGAACCATGATCCAGTCGACTGACCCCTTTGGTTCAGTCGAATGAACCCAGGCGGAAACTTTTTTGAGCTACGGGTTTAGCCCACTAAACCTGAAATCGAAGCTTCCAAACTCCCATCCAACACCCTCGGACATATACACGCCCAAACCTAACATCAAAATCTCGAAAGAAACGCTCGACACTCGATTCCATCCACCAAAAGCGACGAAAAAACGATTTTAAACCCAAACCAACTTTTTAAACATAAAACAATTTTCATGCATTTGAAAATGGTAAAAGCCCGTACGATTACACGTAGCACCCTTATATGACATGAGAGTTTAGGATCCTACCTCGTTGAGTTAAAAACTTGACGCCTTGATCCACGTGCAAAATCAAACTTTGCCAGAATGAAATTCTATCCGGATGGATGTGTAGCGCACCGTGCCGATAACAAGGATCAGTTGTTGAATCGTTGAAAATTGAGCCCCGAGCCCCTGAGAAGTTAGAGAGAATGCAAAGAGAAAAAGCAAAAAACTTAGCTGAGAAGTTTTGAAAATATCTTTTGAAAATATCCAACGCCAGATATTTATAGGCCACGAAAATATCTTCTTTTTTTTTACAATTTGCACAACAACGCCCAACGGCCCCGGAACTAACCCCACATGCATATCTAAGCCCGATCATACATCAAACGCATATAAACATACTAAAGCAAAAACGCCTAAACGCGCGTCGAAAAATGACAAAAAAAGAAACGGGTCAGGGTCTCACAACTCTACGCCCTTAAAGGAATTTCATCCCCAAAATTCACCACAAGGTCAAAAGAAACAAATCGTCGATCGCAACCGACATAGGCACACGAGATGGTTAGCCAAACCATTCATAGGATATAGTCAAACAAGGTCAGGTATCCTAAACAACGGCTAACTATCTCGACGACAGGGGATCTACAACTCACCCCAATCTCATATCGTCATCAATCGTTGCCTCAACATAGCACACCACCCACGGAACCTATCATCAACCCTCAACAGATAAATGAAGAAATTGGCCCAAAGCCAGCATACTCAGAACGTAACTATGCTAACTGAAGGCATAGTTGCATCCTCAGGCACAACCGGTGCCCTCGAAGAATCGGGAGCTATGAGAGCATACGCTCTACTTGGCGTCAGCCTGGCCTGTCTGCCTGAACCTGGTACTGTCAACTGTCATACCAACTGAACTGAAGTTCCCCTATCTGTCACTCGGGAAGTCTGAACTACAGGATGCTGCTGTCGGTACTCTGATGGACCGAGCACATACGAACCCACTGGTGTGCCTTCCCTGCTGGTGATTCCCTCCCCTGCGGCTGCACTGATGCCAAACTTTGGGATGGCTTCGGCTGTAGGCAATCCGCCGCACGATGCCCAGGTTGCCTGCATCGATAACAAATCAACTCCCTCTGCTCCAGCCTCCCAAACGAAGCCACTAATGGTGCCAGTACTGAAAACTGCTGTGATCCAGATGGATGAAAGTTAAGATCAGAGGACCTCTACCTCTTGTTGGAGCGCCCACCTGTCTGTGCCTCTGTCCCTCCCTATGATGTCCCGGCCTCCCTCGAAACCCGAATCTCAATCAAAGCATTCTCAATCCTCGCTGCTACCTCCACTAGCTCTGTGAACACACGAAGTCCCATTGCAGCCGCACGCTCCTTGATCGCCGACCTCAAGCCCCGCTCAAATCTCATCGAACGCAGCTTGTCTATGCTCACCAACTCCGGTGCAAATCGGGACAAGCTCGTAAACCTTGCCTCGTACTACATAATATCCATCGCCCCTTGGGTGAAAATGTAAAACTCCTCCCTGTATAAGTCCCACTTTGAAGCCGAAAAATATTTCTCCAGAAAAACTCCCATAAAGGCTGCCCATGTGACCCCCACAGTGTTTCTGGCATATTTTCACCATGCGTGAGCATTACCTCTCAACTAACAGTTAGCCAAAGAAACTCACAACTCGTCCTCCTCTATCTGTAATGTATCAAGGATCCGAGTCACCAATTGCAACCACTCTACCGCAACAATGGGATCGGGATCCTCAACAAAGATCGGAGGGTCATGATGCCTGAGCTCTCTCATTGCACCGTCGCCCTAGACTTAGACACTCTCTCTCTCTCTCTAACGGTCTCACCTCTAGCGGCCTCAACCAACTGGCCGATGGAGACCACCAACACACGCAGCAACTCTACTGTCAACAGGTCCTTAGGGAGCATTTGCATCCCCAGCATCAGGGATAGGAAGATCCCCTTAGCCAACACCACGACCACTGCCTCGACCACAGCCTCGCCCTCTCCTCGCAGACATCGCATCTATATAAAAAAGATAGAACATAAGATGCAACACATAAGCACGAACCTCATAAGCATGCTAATACGTATTCACATAGGTTCATGCTAAACAAACCCCACATACTGAGGAGAATCGACAGGAATGACACGTCAATTTGGATAACCTTCTCAAATTCCCTGCTAGAAATCACGTCAGCTAAATGCGTTTCTAACTTGGCTCCCAAGTTTGTTAATCCAAATGCCCAAAGGCAAGACTAATTAATCCCACAGTTCAACCCCCATGCTCACATATACACAACATTCACATATATCCCGCATGCTAACATATTCATGTTATCAAAACATCTAAACACATGCAGTCAAGCACACGCAATCAACCTCACATGGTGATGCATTCACTTTTCACGGCTCTTAGGTATTCGAATCCAGAACTCTGATACCAAGTTGTCATGCTCCAAACTCCAGGTCACGTGAAACGCCCACAAGCAACCAAACATAACACTCAACCCGAGAATACACTCTCAATATAAAACATACATGCATTGTATATAATTGCCAATCGGCTTACATTATATGATTCCAACACCGAAAAACATGTTACAGCATACATGTTCAAAACGAGCAAAAAAGAAAACTACAGATCTTCCACCCCTCTGGCACCTTCAAATCAACCTGCGTGATCGGTACCTGAAAAATATTTTAAGTCCCACACCGTGAGCCAAAGTTCAGCAGAAACTAGACAAGCATACAATATAAACAAAATATGCTCGAAAAACGAGGTGTAGTTTTCAACTCTCTTTCAAGCCTTAAAACTGTTTGAAAACAAGTTTGATAGCATGACTCGCACGAGTCCCCAAAGAAAATAAGTATATGTATGCAACACATGAATACATATCTAAACCGACTCACAAGCCCCGACAACATTTCAACAAATGGAGATAACTCATGTAGTCCATGCAATTCACCCAACGCACCACGTGCAACACACGCAACACATGCTTCTTTAGGGCCTCATTTCCGTCCTTCAAATACTTGTACACAAGTACATCATTAGGACCACATTTCCATCCTTTCGATTTCCACACACACACACACACACATGCATTGTTAACCAGGGTTAACATATATCAGACCACATTTCCATCCATCGTCAGCCAGGGCTAACACCATAACAACATCATATAAGACCACATTTCCGTCTTATAATTCAAAACCGCATAAGACTACATTTTCGTCTTATGTTTCAAATTCATATAAGACCACATTTCCGTCTTATGTTTCAAAATCATATAAGACCACATTTTCGTCTTATGTTTCAAAATCATATAAGACCATATCATGACGCCACCCGTCACATACCCGACATCTACTCACATGGACCACCAACAACCTACAAAACCGCGCCTAACCCGAAGGCTAACCCAACACTTTTTAAAACACGATTTTCACAAACACCATCTTTTCCCCAAAAAGAACCACAACCCAAACACGCCCCGCATCCAACACCTGCATCTAACCATGCACATCAACCTTGAGGACGACATCTAAACAAACACCCGAGGCCATGACACGACCCCCGAAGCGACAGCCCAACAAACAGAACACCAAATAGAATTCAATAGTATTTCAGTCGACTAATCCCATATATTCATCAACTGAATACCGTTGGAAACTAATTGGAAACCAAGGACCCAACCACCAAACCCCAACACAACCAGCCCAGGACCCAGTCGACTGGACCCCCACTCAGTCGACCCAAACACCCTACTGGAATCTCACAAAAACACCCCAAAAACATTGGTCAGTCGAGTGACCTCACGATCCAGTCGACTGAACCGTGATCCAGTCAACTGACCCCCATGGTTCAGTCAACTGAACCCAGGCGAAAACTATTTTGAGCTATAGGTTCAGCCCACCAAACCTCAAATCAAAGCCTCCAAACTCACATTCAACACCCTCGGACATACACACGCCCAAACCTAACATCAAAACCTCGAATGAAACACTCGACACCCGATTCCATCCACCAAAAGTGACGAAAAAACGGTTTTAAACCCAAACCAACGTTTTAAACATAAAATGATTTTCATGCATTTTAAAATGATAAAACAACGTACGATTACACGTAGCACCCCTATAAGACATGAGAGTCTAGGATCCTACCTTGTTGAGTTAAAAACTCGACGCCTCGATCCACATGTAAAATCAAACTTCGCCGAAATGAAATTTCGTTCGAATGGATGCTTAGCCCACCGTGCCGATAACAAGGATCAGCTATTGGATCGTCGAAAATCAAGTCCTGGACCCCCAAGAAGTTAGGGAGAAGGCAGAGAGAAAAAGGAGAAAACATAACTAAGAAGTTTTAAAAATATATTTTGAAAATATCTAACGCCAGATATTTATAGGCCACGAAAATATCTTCTTTTTTTTACAATTAGCACCGCAACGCCCAACGGCCTCGGGAACTAACCCCACATGTATATCTAAACCCGATCATGCATCAAACACATATAAGCATGCTAAAGAAAAAATGTCTAAACGCACGTCGAAAAACGCCGAAAAAAAATTGGGTCAGAGTCTCACATGCGTTGATTAGTGTGTTGGGTGCATATTTCTAAAATTAAATTAGACTTTGAAATGAAAATAAGATAAATTGGATATGTTTTTAAGAAAGAAAGTTGCTTTGATATAAGTGTCATGCACTAGTATTCTATTCCATGGGAATTAGGTCGATTTGGTGTTGGGAAATTGGTAACAAAAAATTTGTTGGTGTGCACTGACCACCTGACCGCTCGAGTAGAGGCCAGTCTGCCCAAGCGGGCTCAACTGTGTATGGTTTTAAAAATGATTTTTCTCGAATTAAAGTATATTTGGTCCGAACCCTTTCTAAGACTCTTTTCTTATAAAATTTAAGTTCGAGAGTTTATTTTTCAAGGATTACTTTTCTTTTTAAGTAGCTTAAACTTGAATGTTTTTCTTTAAAGGAGGTTCTGATTATAAAATCGGATTTTATTCTGGTTGTCTTATATTGGGCCGTTCATAGTGAACCTTTTAGGGTTAGTTCACATACCTGAAGTCGGGGTGTGACACATGCGTTACGCTTGGGTCATGAATAATGAGAGATGGAGAATTTATAGTTTACATTTTCAACCTTTTTAACTATTTTAAAAGTGAATACAAAGAATGAAAATATAAAAATACTTTTGAGATTTTTTTATAAATAAAATATCACAAAAGGCTTCACCAACTTGGGTACCCGAGAAATTTAATTTTTCACATAGCTGATCTTCTTAAGGAGTCCTATAAAATGAATGGTACGATTATAAACTTAAGATGTATTTGTAACCGTTATACATTAGATTAAAACAATATAAAATGTTAAGTAAATTTTGAAAGTTGAGATTGTCGAAAACTCTTTATATATGTTTTATAGGCCCATCTTAAGCTGATTTCGATAATTCGAACCAATCAACTTGTAGAATGATTGAGAAGATAATCCATGTAAAAGAATAAATTGGTTGAATATCTATAAATATATTGTTGTGTAATATTTATTTTAAGATTATGTGTAAATTTAATACTAGATTGTTTATTTTATTTAAAATAAATATGTTCAAATAATTTAGTTATTTTGATTAATTTTATTTTTTGTATGGCTTATTTGTTGGAGGAGCTCTATAAAATGAATGGTACATTTATCAAAATAAATTAGAGGTGTATCTATAATCATTATATATTAGGTTAAAATTTATAATACAAAATTTTAAGTAAATCCTGAAGCTTGAAATTGTCGAAAATTTTTATATATGTTTTATGGGCACATCTCAACTAATATCGATGATCCAAACCGTTTACCTTGTAGAGTATATTGAGAAGATCATCCATACAAAAAATAGATTGGATCGATATGTATAAATATAGTCTTGTATAATATTTATTTAATGATATGTATAATTTTAAGAATCGATTGTTAATTTATTTAAAACAAATATGTTCAAATAATTTAATTATTGATACTCGATTAATTTAATTTTTTGTATGGATGATCTGCTAAAGGAGTTCTATAAAGTGAATAGTACTGTCATGCCCCAAAATTCAGGTCACACGAAACGTCGACGAACAACCGTTTTGGGATACCACGATCCACTAAAATGGCTCGAACTCAAAAGGGTCAAAAACCATAATGCCAAAACTAAAGCTAAGACATTTGGAAAATGCCCTACCGAGTGTTTATTTTATGTAAGAGAATAGCCTATAAGTCTAAGGTCACGGCCCCCAAGAGCCAAGCTTTAAAACAATTAAACAAGATTTTTAAAATCTGCCCAGACCGATCGATTTGTCATAAGACCGCTCAATCAGTTTCAACCTGCAGACTGTTTTTCACACGCCTACACAACAATAGAGAGTTTGGTTTGACCGCTCGATAGACCGATCGATCGGTCCATCAAGCAGTTTAGCTCTGGATTATTTTTCAAAAACACAACTTTTCTTCCTCAACACTCAAACCTTTTCCAGCATATTCAGAAACTTTTCAAGGCAAAAACCAAGCCCACAACACCTACTAAAATAAGGCTCAAAATCCTCCCTCGAGGCACAAACGTTGTAATAAAGTATAATACAACCGAACACGATTTTAGTAAAACGTTGAAACCAACGAACGATAATAGAAAATAACAACCAACCCAAAGTTACTCTCATAGATCTTACAACATACATGCATTGAAATAAATGCCCCAAGACTTACAAAACATGCTTTCAAGATTAAAGCATTATGCATCATTACATGATCTAATAACAAAACTGGTAATAAACTACCGAACTACAAAATAAAGAGTCTTGTCCTCTGCCACCCCAGTTCCACAAGATCAAGCCATGTGATCCAAACCACCTGAAAAAGATTTTCAAGATCTCACAACGTGAGCTAAAGCCCAATAGGGATAGAATAGCATGTATTTAAAAGCATAACATGTAATTACAATTTATATGAATCACTCGACTACACAAACATAAAAATGGTTTTTTACCATTAAAACCACAAGTTTTCATATGATTCCATGACATCTAGCAGTATAATACGCATCAACAACCATGTTCATATGCATCTTGCACTTTGTCACGGTCTTTCACCGTAGGATAGCACTAATCCGATCATTAAATTCTTTGCGGTCTTTCACTGCGGGATAACTACTTGCCTTAATATGCAACTGTTCAAGGTCTTTCGCTGTAAGACAATGGCTTGTCATAATACACAATTCTTCATGGTATTTCACCATAGAACAATGGCTTACCCCTATATGCAATTCTTTACAACAACGCTTGGCATGACTTAACAGATATAGGCACGTACATAGTTATGTACTAAATATCTAAACACACACCATTATACCATCCGTATAGCCATCGAGATTAACCAACATCTCAACCGAATCAATTTAAAACAAGGCTCTACCCCAATGGTTAGCTCTAAACCTCCAAATTTGGTTTTCGTAAACATTATCGTAACTCTTCTGGTTTTCAAAACTCATCTTTTCGAGAACCTCGGACACACCCAAATCCACCTTCTTTGTAATAAATCACAAGATCACATAACATGCTCTTTCATCCAACAAAAATGGTTTAAACACAAAGTTCAACAGTAAATGCATTTTTAAACGGTAGAAATACATATAAAAGCATGTATCACCCTTTTAAAGCACGATAGTCTAGAATCCTACCTCGGTGAGTTAAAAGACTCGACGCTTTGCACTCTAGAGAGAAACCAAAGTCACTAAAACGAGAATCCGTTCGGATAAATGCGAAGCCCACGATGAGGATAACAAGGATCGACTATTTAAACGTAAAAAATCGAACCTAAACCACGCTTAAATCTAGAGAGAAGGCAGAGGATCTAATTTACCTTTTAAAAACAAGTTTGATCAACAAGCTAGGGCACAAAAACCAAAGCAATGAGATGGTAAATATAGCCCACGCCAGATAGACCGATCGATCGGTCTAAAAAATGACCGAGCGATCTCACCAAAAAAGAAAATTTTTAACTTTGATACACAGCGCCAACGGTTCCGAGATCAAACCCAACATGTATATCTAAGCTATCACATACATAACACATATAGAAATATGCTTTTCTATAACGATTAAAACAATAATCACACATTACGAATATATATTACAAAATGAAAACGAACCAGGTCTCACAACTCTTCCCCATAAAGGAATTTTGCCTCCGAAATTCACCACGAGATCAAGAAAAAAACAACTCTGGGCATTTAACATGGACTTCAGACTCAAGCTCCCACATAGCTTTCTCAACTTTGTGATAAAGTTACAGAACCTTGACATATGCAATGGTCCTCCCTCTCAACCCTTGCTCCTTCGTATCTACAATCTTCACCGGTCGTTTCTCAAAAGAAACAACCTCATCCTTCTGCAACTCAGCCCAATCCAAGATGTGTGATGGATTATGCTCGTACTTTCAAAGCATGTCAACATGAAACACATTATGCACAGATGACAATTGAGGACGAATCTATATAGTCCACTCAGAATGACCGTTCGTCTGAGGATGAAAAGTAGTGCTGAAAAGAAAGCTCATCCCCAAACTACTTGAGACTTTGTGAGACCCTGAACTCTTTTTTTTGGAATAAGTTAAGTTTTGACGGAGTTTGAGTTAACCGTTGACCTTGGTGTGATGGGTTTTGTTTCTTCATAGTAGAACAGCAAGTTTATAAGAGTTTCACACTTTTTCAGGCTTGGTAGAGGCTTGTTTGGCAAGTGTTTGGACTTAAAAAAAACTATTTCAGCATCGAAAACACACTGCCCAGCAGTTCAGTCGACTGAAGGGCTTGGCCCAGTGGACTGAATCGAGATTTTTGAGTTCGGTCGACTGAACCGTGTCGACAAGGCTTTTTGACATTTCCAGTAGCATCGTTCGGTCGACTGAACTGGGGGTTCAGTCGACTAAACAGTGGATTTTTGGCGTTCTTTATAAACATCCAGCTGTGGAGATATTTTGGGATATTTTGATTTTTAAATCTGGTTTCTCTCTCCCATTTTTTCTGCCTTCTCTCTAGATTTGAGGGCCTGGGGCTTGGTTTTCAGTTGAACAGCTTATGAATTCTTGCTATCGAGGATGTGGGCTTCGCATATATCCGGACAGAATTTAGTTTCGTCGAGGTTCGATTTTTAAGGCTTCGAGTTTTGACTCGCTGAGATAGGTTTCTAGACCTACTACTGTTATGAGAGTGTTATATGCAGTTATACTTGTTTTCATGAGATAGAAATGCATGAAATGTTGTTTCCATGTTTTAAACCTTGGTTTTTGGGTAAAAGTGGATTTTTATGCCTTTTCTTGATTTTTATACATGATTCGGGTGTGTTGACATCTGCGGTTTTCAAAAGAGCTTTAAAAATGAGGTATTTTGCAAAAATGGTGAAAATTTTGATTTTAGAGGTTTGGAGCTAACCCGCGGGGTTGAGTCTCACCTTTTAAACATTTTGTTAGAAATGGTTTTAGATCTCCATTTTGATGGATTGGATCTTTTTTTTATACATGTGTGGTATAAATTATTTTACGAGTTTTCATAGTTGAGCTACGGTGAATTTTTAAATGTTATCCATAGATGTACCGTGACAGTGGATTTGGTTGAGTTAGCCTTCCATTGCTCCTCGGTGTAAATCTAAAAATGTGTGCCGCATAAGTGCTCTGTACCGTTGGGTTAGTTCCCGTAAATTGAGTGTATTGGGTGCTCTGTACCATCGGGCTCAGGTCCCGTAAATTGAGTGGTTGTGTTGGGTGCTCTGGACCCTCGGGCTTGACCCGTAAATTGAGTACGTTGTCGCGACTCCGTATAGAGCTTGTCATTACTAAGCCTGTGGGTTTAGGGTAATGGATGAGAGTCTATAGTTGTTATCTTTGTCTGTAGGGCAGAGTCCGTACATAAGATTTCATTTACATCTTTTCTCCTCGGCGGTGTGACCTGAGTCGAGCTTACTGTTTTATTACAGTTTTCTCCTTAACTGTGGCATGATATCTGTTAGGATGATATGCATAGTTGAAGGATGGAAAACGTGGGTTTTGTGAGACAAAATCATTTTTGAGGCTCGTGGTGGCTTGATGGAAAACTGTTGGTTTTGAGATAAAAACCTTTTTAGCTCCTGTGATTGAGCCCGTATATGTAATTGCATAGCCTGGTTTACAGTTTTATAGTCTATGTTCTATTGGGCTTCGGCTCACAGTGTGGGATTTTCTGAAAATCTTTTTCAGGTGATGACATGGAGGATGATCTCTAGTAGATTTTGTGGTGCCCGTGTTGATGGTTGATGGAAGACTTTTAGTAGTTTTCCTTTTTGGTATGCCTGTTCCTGAAGGCAGGTTTTATACGCCTTTTGGCAATATGTTTATTTATGTATGATAATGCATGTTTATTGTTTATGAGAGATACATTAAAGGTATTCCATTGGTTTCAACAGGTGAATTTGAAATGTATGAAAACCTATATTTTTATAAAACTGATGTTTGGTAGATTTTCAAGTGACCCGGAGTTTGGGGCGTGACAACTTGATTTGAAATGTATGAAAATCTATATTTTCATAAACCTGGTATTTGGTAGATTTTCACGTGACCCGAAGTTTGGGCGTGACAACTTGGTATCAGAGCTTTGGGTTCGAATACCTAAGAGCCATAGAAAAGAGGGTACATCACCTTGTGAGGATGTATGTGTGCTTGATTGCTTGTGTTATCGCGTTTTCCTAACATCAGCATGATAGCTTGTGGTGTATATGGGAGTATGGAGGTTGGGCCTTAGGATTGATTAGTCTTGTCTTCGGGCGTTTGGATCTGAGAATGCTGATGGTTGATGGGCTGGTGTTTGGCTTGAGTTTCGGTGTTAAATTTCGGGGACGAAATTCCTTTAAGAGGGGGAGAGTTGTGAGACCCTGACTCTTTTTTTTTGGAATAAGTTAAGTTTTGACGAAGTTTGAGTTAATCGTTGACCTTGGTGTGATGGGTTTTATTTCTTCATAGTAGAACAACAAGTGTATAAGAGTTTCACGCTTTTTCAAGCTTGGTAGAGGCTTGTTTGGCAAGTGTTTGGACTTAAAAAAAACTGTTTCAGCGTCGAAAACACACTGCCTAGTAGTTCAGTCGACTGAAGGGCTTGGCCCAATCGACTGAACCGAGTTTTTTGAGTTCGATCGACTGAACATGGAAGTTCGGTCGACTGAACCGTGTCGACAAGGCTTTTTGACATTTCCAATAGCGTCGTTTGGTCGACTGAACTGGGGGTTCGGTCGACCGAACAGTGGATTTTTGGCGTTCTTTATAAATATCCAGCTGTGGAGATATTTTGGGATATTTTGATTTCCAGATCTGGTTTCTCTCTCCCGTTTTCTCTGCCTTCTCTCTAGATTTAAGGGCCCAGGCTTGGTTTTTAGTTGAATAGCCTATGGATTCTTGCTATCGAGGATGTGGGCTTCGCATATATCCGGACAAAATTCAGTTTCATCGAGGTTCAGTTTTCGAGACTTCGAGTTTTGACTCGCCGAGGTAGGATTCTAGACCTACTACTGTTATGAGGGTATTATATGCAGTTATACTTGCTTTCACAGGATAGAAATGCATGAAATGTTGTTTTCATGTTTTAAACCTTGGTTTTTGGGTAAAAGTGGATTTTTACGCATTTTCTCAGTTTTTATACATGATTCGAGTGTGTTAACATCGGTGGTTTTCAAAAGAGGTTTGAAAACGAGGTATTTTGTAAAAACGGTGAAAACGTGATTTTGGAGGTTTTGAGCTAACCCGCGGGGTTGAGTCTCACCTTTTAAACATTTTGTTGGAGATAGTTTTAGATCTCCATTTTGATGAATTGGATCTTTTTTTTTATACATGTGTGGTATAAATTATTTTGGGAATTTTTGTAGTTGAGCTACGGTGGGTTTTTAAATGTTATCCATAGATGTACCGTGACAGTGGGTTTGGTTGAGTTGGGCTTCCAATGCTCCTCGGTGTAAGTCCAAAAACGTGCGCAGCGTAGGTGCTCTGTACCTTCGGGTTAGTCCCCGTAAATTGAGTGTATTGGGTGCTCTGTACCCTTGGGCTCAGGTCCCGTAAATTGAGTGGTTGTGTTAGGTGCTCTGGACCCTCGGGCTTGACCCGTAAATTGAGTACATTGTCGTGACTCCGTATAGAGCTTGTCATTACCAAGCCTGTGGGTTCAGGGTAATGGATGAGAGTCTATATTTGTTACCTTTGTCTGTAGGGCAGAGTCCGTACATAAGATTTTATTTACATCTTTTCTCCTTGGTGGTGTGGCCTGAGTCGAGCTTACTGTTTTATTATAGCTTTCTCCTTAACCGTGGCATGATATCTGTTAGGATGATATGCATAGTTGAAGGATGAAAAACGTGGGTTTTGTGAGACAAAACCGTTTTTGAGGCTCGTGATGGCCTGATGGAAAACTGTTGGTTTTGAGATAAAAACCTATTTTGGCTCCTGTGGTTGAGCCCGTGTGTGTAATTGCATAGCCTGCTTTACAGTTTTATAGTCTATGTTCTATTGGGTTTCGGCTCACGGTGTGGAATTTTCTGAAAACCTTTTTCAGGTGATGACATGGAGGATGATCTCGAGTAGATCTTGTGGTGCCCGTGTTGACGGTTGATGGAAAACTTTTAGTAGTTTTCCTTTTTGGTATGCCTGTTCCTGAAGGCAGAAGGTAGGTTTTATACGCCTTTTGGCGATATGTTTATTCATGTATGAGAATGCATGTTTATTGTTTATGAGAGATACATTAAGGGTATTCCATTGGTTTCAACAGGTGGATTTGAAATGTATGAAAACCTATATTTTCATAAAACTGGTGTTTGGTGGATTTTCACGTGACCCGAAGTTTGGGGCATGACAGACTTTGCCAAAAGCGCGATGTAAAGCGTGGGTCTCGATCGGAAACAATAGATACAGGCACTTCGTGTAACCGAACAATCTCGCTGACATATAACTACTCAACATGTTCACGAAGTCCTTCACCCAAATGGTAAGAAAATGTGCAAACTTCGTCAGTCTGTCAACCACAACCTAAACAGCATCATATCCCTTAAACGATCTAGGAAGTCCCAATACAAAGTCCATCGTGATGTTCTCCCACTTCCATTCTAATACTACCAACGACTGTAGCAACCCTGCAAGTCTCTAATGCTCTACCTTTACTTGTTGACAAGTAAAGCACTGAGAAACAAACTGAACCACATCTTTCTTTATTCCCATCCACCAGAACTGACGGCGCAAATCATGATACATCTTGGTACCTCCCAGGTGCACTACAAGATGAGAATGGTAAAAATCACGTAGTACATCGGTACGACGGCACGGCACGACTCTGGCACAAACACTCTCCCTACCAAATTTAAACTTTGATCTAAGCTCACCACCCATCTCATGGTGTCTTTCCTACTAGCAATACAATCCCGTAACATCTGAGCCTTTTGATCTGTCTACTGAGCCTTCAGCACATGAGCAACCAATATAGGTCGTGAAATCACTAAAAGTAAGGTCTTAACCTTCTCTGTCTCCTCAAGACATAGATCAAACTCACCAACCTCTCCAAGCATGTCTCATTCTCGTATAGTAATGAAAGCTAATGAATCATGAGATCTCCTGCTAAGAGCGTTAGCCACAACATTAGCCTTTCCTAGGTGATACTAAAAGTCAAAATTGTAATCTTCCACAAACTCCATCCACCGTTGCTGGCATAAATTCAGGTTCTTCTGTGAAAACAAGTACTTCAAGCTCTTGTGATCTCAGAAAACCTTAAAATGTTCACCGTTCAGATAATATTGCCATGCCTTCAAGGCAAAGACCATGGCTGCCAACTCTAAGTCATGTATCGAATAATTCTATTCATAAGTCTTCAACTACTGAGATCTGTAAGCCACAACCTTATCTTCCTGCATCAAAACACACCCCAAACCATCATGCGATGCATCACAATACACTGTGTAACCCAAATCTCATTTTGGAATAACTAACACTGGTACACTCGCTAACCTCTTCTTTAGTTCTTAAAATGCCAACTCACAAGCCTCACTCCAAATGAACTTGACTCCTTTTTGCGTAAAGCGAGTCATTAGCACGGTAAGTCTAGAAAAATCTTTCACAAATCGCTGGTAGTGGCCTGACAAACCCAAAAAGCTACAAATCCAAGAAACTTCACCTATGACATCCAGAATTCACACTTCTCATATTTTGCATACGGATGATGTTCCCTCAGAAACTGCAAGGCAACAGGCAGATGTTCCTCATGTGTTTCCCTCGATGGTGAGTAGATAAGAATGTCATCTACAAACATAACCACAAAACTATCAAGATACGGATGGAATATCCGGTTCATCAAGTCCATGAATAACGCAAGAGCGTTCGTCAAACTGAACGGCATAACCAAAAACTTATAGTGACCATAACGAGTCCGAAAGACGGTCTTCGCTATGTTCCCTTCCTTGATCCTCAATTGGTGATACCTCGATCTCAAGTCAATCTTTGAAATGTAACTCGAGCCTTTTAGTTGATCAAACAAATCGTCAATCCTTGGCATAGGTGTAAACGCCCCAATCTGACCAAGACAAATCTTAGGCACCCATCTCGAATGCGCTTCAATGACGAAAGTATGAAAATCATGCTCAAAGATACTCTTAAGCAAGCAAAATCATGAATATGGTTTAAAACCCAAAAACCCTAAAAAATGGTTCAGGCCGTGATATTCCCATTCTTTTGGTCGCCACCTTTTTAAAAACCCGAGAACAAGCTGTGTCCTTGCTCTCACGGCCGTAAACGTTTTTAAAAATCCTAAACCAAGTCGTGACCTTTTTTGCCACGGCCGTCGCTTTTTTATTCAGGCCGTGACTTTCAAAAGTCACGACTGTCCTTTTTACCACCATAAAGGTAGCGACCAACATTATACAAAAGCAAAAAGGTAGCGGCCACCACTATTACCCCATTCTGGATAGGTGACAGCATTCTAAAAGGGGTTTGTGTTGCTCGCTTTGCCTGTAAATAGACGACATTTTCAAGCAGAAAGAGAGAGAGAGAGAGAGAAACACCGAGAGGCCCAAACTCTGTCAAAATACTCTCATTCGATATTTTCCATCCATCCTATACTTTTCTAACCTCGTTCGTGCTCTTACTTGCCTCGGAGGAGTTCTTGGAGCACATATATTGGTTTAGAGGTATCGTATTCTCACCATCAAGGGGCCATTCGAGGTGGATATTCACATGAGGTAATCTTAAGATCTCACAACTCTTCTTAAATCCTCATCTTTTTTCCTCGAGGGTGTCGTGGATAAGATTTTCATTGTCTTATTGCTCGTTTATCGTTCATTTCAATGTAAATATTTATTTCCTCTAAGTTTTTCATTATTAGCAGTATATTTGTGAGACCCTGACCTGGTTTCTTTTTTTCGGCGTTTTTAAACGCGCGTTACGTGTTTTCTTTCGAGCATGTTTTACTACTTTTGTTGCATGATCGGGCTTAGATATGCATGCGGGGTAGGTTCCCGGGGCTGTGGGCCGCTGTGGCACGAATCTCGAAAATTTTTAAAAAAATATATTTTAGAGGCCTATAAATGTCTGGAGTTAGATATTTACATAAAGATATTTTTCAAAACTTCTCCAGTAAGTTTCCAATTTTCTCTCTACCTTCTCTCTAAGTTCTCGGGGGCCTAGGGCTCGATTTTCAACAATCAGACTGCGGATAATTGGTATCGGCATCGAGGGCTATGCAACTATCTGGTCAGATTTCAATTCCGGTGAAACTCGATTTTGCACGTGATTCGAGGCATCGAGTTTTAAACTCTTCGAGGTAAGATTCTAGACCTGTATATAGTATAAGGGTGCTATGGGTAATCGGGTGTCTTTTTACCGGTTAGATCTTCGTAGATCAGACTTTGTATCAAAATGGATTTTTGGGCTTAAAACCAGTTTTTCGTCGATTTCGTGGATGGAATCGAGCGTTGGGAGTTTCTTTGGAGGTCTCAGTGTTAGGCCTAGATGTGTGGGTGTTCACGGTTGTTGAATCGGTGTTCGGAGGCTTCGATTCGAGGCTTGGAGGGTT
>JAULJZ010185366.1:0-21776 GCA_032270985.1 Heliamphora pulchella | reverse complement strand
TCTTGAAGCTGTAACAGGCTTGTGAATGTGCCCGTAAACATTCAGATAGCTCAAGTGGAATCTTGAAGCTTGTAAAGACTTTGAATACGCCCGAAAGTATTCTGAATAGTGAAAATACTCAATGGAGATCTTGAGGAGTGGATGTAGGTTAGGATAAAGCCGAACCACTATAAATCCCTGGTGTCTGGTTCTATTTCTTTATCCCTCATCTTTTAATATTTTCATTGATTATATATTTGCATATCTTGCTTTATTGCTATATTAAAAAATTTCTAAAAAAATTTTTAAATTACTATTGCCTTTTTTAAAGACCCAATTCACCCCCCTCTTGGGTTGCCTAGATCTAACAAAATTGTTCTTTTATTAATAAGTATTTTCTAACCTTTTTCATCTTAGCATAAGTTTCTTTTATAAACTTTCTTCTAGGATTCTTTTTTAATGTATATTTTATTTTATATTTCTTTTACTAATTTATCATGTTAATGTTAATGCAAGTTTTAGTTTCTTTACTTGAAAGCATGCTTAGGATAGTTTAATTTATCTTTTGTAGCAAACCCATGTTTAGGTAATTTTGACAACTTCTAGCATGTTTTGCTCTTTCATTTGAATCATGATAGTTTAGTTTATTTTGATAAAAAATGCATGAGAAAATATTTCATGTATCCTTTAGTTAGAAATTTCATACTGTAAGACTTAGGAATTTATCCCTTTACTTGTCCTAATATGGAGTATTATGTACATTGTTATGTATTTGCCATATTTGATTTTGGGTGTTCTCTCTTTGCCTCAACTTTTTTTATTTACATGCATTTGAGAAATCCTGTTAAAAGAACCAATGATGATTAGTAGAGTCCAATCTTACGGTTGGGGGAACGGAGTGCCTAACACCTTCCCCGATTCGTACCTTAGCCCCCGAACCCTTTTTCTCTAGTTAAACGCTTTTAAGATCAGTAGCTATTTTTTTTCTTAATTTTTCTCAAAAACTAAGTGGTGACTCCATTTTCAACAAAATGGGGTTTTCAAAATTTAGTTTTTAAGGCGTTAAAAATATTTTTCAAATATTTTTGAATTCTCTTATTTTTGAAACATTTTCCAAAATAACCCCCAAAATCTCAACACCATAGTATTTTCTGGCGACTCTGCTGGGGATTGGTTTACAAAATCAAATAAGAGGGCTAGACTTGAAAATATCATTGGTTCTTAATAAGAATTTTTTATTTGTATTTTTGCATGCATATGCATTGTTCTTCAAAACCCCCCTGCCTGGTCGACTCGATGCCCTGAATGTTCATCCGTTTCAGGAATTGTTGAAAAGACGAGCAACCCTTACTGACTGTATGCTATCATAGGTGCAGTAAAAGAGTTCGGGCGTACTGTTTGACCATGTCCTGCACCACTCCAGGCAATTGAGGTATATACTCGGCTCTATTCAGAAGGTACCCTGTTCGATTGACCAAAACCAGCCTTTTGCATATAGTAGCTTAGAAGCCCCCATTAGGTACCGCTAACCCTAGTAGGATTATGTGTTTTCTTAATTGTATGTTTTGATTGCGTATTGTTAGGATTATTTGTTCGGGCTTAAGCTAGCTCCTCTTCTGGGTTCGGCCTGGGTTTTCTCTCATCCTTTGTTTAGGTTAGCCTTTCCCTATAGGTTCTTACCTGGGTTTTGTTCTTCACCATGTTTGGTTTTTATGTTGTAGTTTTTTTCTCGAGGTCATGACTGTGTTTTGTTTTGAAGCCTTTAGGATAGTTTCTCTCTCTTTCGGGTTCTTCCCGAATTGTTAGTTCCATACCCCCGCCTTTGTTTAGGCTCGTTTCCTTCATATCCTTGTTATACCCGGGTGATCTAGTTTCTTACCGTTATGCTGCCTATTTTTCCTTAGAATTCTAGGTCAAACCAGTCCTCCCAGCCTAGTTCTATTTTTTTGCCGGAGTACTATCCATTTCTTCACCCGAGTTTAGTCAAACCTGTTCAGTTGTTATGCTACCAGTATGAGCCCAGCAGGGGCATTGTTATAACTTCTGTGATTATTTGCTTGTGGTTTGCTGTTTCAAATATCTAGGATATTTGCTATCTGTTATCGGAGTTCTTGATCGGGAAATGTTTGATACTGGTTATTCTGCTTTTGGGACCTAGGTTTTCTTTGAGTCTAGATCATTGAACCGAGAAAAGCACAGCCGACACATGTTTGGGCAAGATCAGTGACGGGCATACTCTGTAGGGTATCTGAACAGCTAACCGAGCTAGCTGGAATGGCAAAGAATGAGGTAAACTTGACAACTCTAATGAGAGTTATTACTGAGATACAAATAGCTGTAAAACAGTAGACTCAAGTCCAAAATTAGTGTCAGGCACAAATCTGGGCAATTCAGGCTCGTATGCCAGTTGTAAATGGACAGCTGGATGACACAAATGAGAACGACAAAGACTTTTGAGATGACAATCAGGTACAGGATGTACCACAAGTTATTGTGCCACCTCGGGTTTTCCGCCCGGTGGTGGTAGAAGAAGAGAACACTGCTCAGTCTAGGGAATCCGCGCTGGCAGAGAAGATCGACCGAATGGAGAAGGTGCTGAGAAACGCTAAGGGAGTAGAAGAATATATGCTGGATGTAGGTGGTTTGTGCCTCTTTTCAGATGCAAAGTTGCCCAAAAATTTTAAAATATCGAAGATGGAGAAATTTGATGTTACTGGAGATCCCCGCATTCATCTGAGAATGTATGTCGGAACCTTGTCCTCCATGGGGATTGATGATTAGCTTAAGGCTCAACTTTTCCCTCGATCACTCTCTAGGGTTGCACAGAGATGGATTTTCTATCTGGAGGTGGCTAAAATAAGGACTTGGGAGGACATAGCCACGGCTTTTGTTAGTCAATACAGCTATAACGTCTAACTGGATGTCACTACTCGAGAGCTCGAAACAACTGGATAAGAGAATCGGGAGTCTTTTGTTGATTTCTTAACTCAGTGGAGGGGTAAAGCTGCTAAGATGAAGAACCGACCCACCGAGAAAGAACAAGTGAGGATCGTGATTAAGAATCTGCAGTCTCCACTAAAGCAGTATCTTATCACTCAGTCACTTTCTACCTTTGAACAGTTGTTTGACGCCAGAGTACAGATCGAAGATGCCATACAATCTAGGGATATTGAGAAAGCCAAACCTAGCCAGAAACCTAGAAGGACGTTCCCAGCAAACAACCAAAACCAAACTGCCACCACTAACCTCGTGTCTCGCTCAAACGAGGTAAACCTGCTGAACCCATCTTCTTTCACTCAGTAATCCAACAATACCCATCAGTCAGACAACGGTCAACAACAATAAAGGCCAAGGAGGGTGTTCACTCCCCTTAACATTTTATTATCCACCGCCCTGAGTCGACTCGTCGAAAAAGGGCTCATCAAGCCATTAGACCCCATGCCTGTACCTGATCCCCTACCGCTGAGGTTTAAAGCTTCTCAATACTGCGCCTTCCAACAAGGTCACGGACACCTAATTGATTAGTGCTTAAGGCTCCGGCATGAGATTCAAAACCTCATCGACAACAAGATGATTGTTAGGCAAGTTGGGGTAAATTACATGTCTTTGGGAGAATCAGAGGACCCGAGTCAGCACATTTGTTCGGTGTAACTGTCACGCCCATCTGTTCTAGTTACCAAGGACCCAACAGCCTGTTCATTGATTATGGATGGAAGCGGCTGGGATATGGTGGAAGAAGGGAATGATGATGCTTGGGAAGGATATCAGATGGCAGTTCAAGAAGAAGAGGAACGTAACGAAGAAAACGATTGGTCTTTAGATTACCCAGCCCGACCATACGGGTTTGGTCATGTGCTCAACTACATTACCCTTCCCCAACTTTTTGAGAAAGAGGTATATATGGATGAAATGCAATCCTATTGGCTAGTAAGGGTTGTGCTGAAATCAGACAGAGTTGAGTGGATTGATTTTTGGGTCGCTCGGGAACAGCAGGTGAATTTTATCGAAGAGGATATATGGGAAGAAGTTGATAATACATGGGCTATTGAAGATTATGCGGATAGAAGAGGAAGAATAGCAATTGACGATTTACGCAATTTATGGGCATTTGAAAGCTCTCTGCTTATGAACGATGTGCGACAGACCAGCGACACAATAACAGGATTATGGGATCCCGAGGAAGGGATAGAACATCTGACCAAAAGTGGGCGGCATTTCAAACTAGCCCAGTTGGAAAAGGGGCAACCAAGTGGAAAAGGGAAGAAAAAAGAATATGAAGAAGAGGATGATGTAGTGCTAAAGTAGTTAAAGAAGACGCAAGCTAACATCAGCATTTGGGGGCTACTAATGGCCTCGCATAAGCACAGACAAGCTGTGCTAAAGGTTTTGAATAAAGCCAGCATTCCGATAGAGGCCACCCCAAAGCAAATGATTGGACTTATTTTATCGGTGGTAGAACCAAAAATCGTTTCTTTTTTCGATATAGATCTGCCAGTAGGGGGAAGGAATCACAACAAACCACTACATATTACTGTTAAGTGCCTAGACAAATGGGTCCCTGTGACTCTTATCGATAACGGGTCTGCATTAAATGTATGCCCGCTCAGAACAGCACTCTGTTTAAGACTCAAGACAGAGCACTTCACCCTGAGCAATCAAGGAGTCCGGGCCTATGACAATACGAGGAGGGACGTACTGGGACTTGTATCATTCGCAATATCAGTAGGGCCCTTGGAACATCAGTCGAGTTCTATGTACTAGATGTACCGGCATCTTTCAACTTATTATTGGGAAGACCCTGGTTGTATGACCCAAGTGTTCAGGCTGTACCATCGACTCTCCATCGTTAACTGAAGCTGATAAGAAATGGGGCAGTTCTAACTATTCACGGAGAAGACAACATTCATCCCCCAAGAGGAGGAGAGAGCTCAACTATGTTGGAAGTTTAGCATAGTGAAGATGATGTATCGCTCAGTGGTTTCTGATTTGATGAAGCATAGGCTGTCCAGATGCTAATGAATGAGGAGGAAAGGTACATCAACCTAAGGGCAATCACGATGATGAGGCAAATGTCCTACTTTTCAAGGATGGGATTAGGGCATAAACAATAAGGAATCCTCGAACCTATTCAGGTATTACTAGCTTCTCGCCATTTCAGTCTTGGATACAAACTGATGGAGAAAGATTTGGAAGGGCCTAAGAAGGGACAGAAGGTCAATTATTTAGGAACTCTCAATGGGTACTTTGACAAAGAGGAGAAAGATTTCTCTTACTGTGGCTTTTCGAAATCATGGATCGACAAAGAAACCAATAAAAAGCTACCAGGGCAGGAGATCTTTTTCGGCCATCAGTTGTCTGTTACAAAGGAGGAAGTGAAAGGGGAAGAGGAAGAAGAGAAGATTTAAGAGGAAGATTGGGCCGACAAGCTCGATGGAATCGGTATGGTAACATTATTCAATGAAAAGATGGCACAATTACAAGTGACAGACTCAGACTGCTTTATGATGGGCTTCAGCGCACTAGCAGACTGTACCAAGCTCATCATCAATACGGCTGCAAAGGAAGTGAAGAATTAGACCAACGAGTCTTATAATATGTAGGTTGTCTATCCTGAGTCCAAGTTTGAGCCGGAGTTTGTAGTCGAGGGCACGTCTGTTGATGCTTCTCTCACTGCTTTTACTGTTGAGTTTGTAATTCCCTCTGCTTTCAATGAAATGAACAAAATTTTCGGTTACTCTGCTTTGTTTGATTTATTTCATACGCTTTTCGACGATTTTGAATTCGACGGGGATATTCCCGAAAAAATAAAACTTTTAATAAAAAGAGAAGAAAAAATGCGTGCCCAACCTATACTTGAAGAAACTTCGTCAATAAATTTGGATAACGAAAATAATCCGCAAAATGTTCAAATTGGTTCTTCTTTATCCTTAGTTGAACAAGAACAATTAATAACTTTATTAAAAGAATTCAAGGATATATTTGCATGGTCTTACGAGGATATGTACAGAATTGGTCCTGACATTGTCCAACACCATATCCCTCTATACCCCGATGCTAAACCGGTCAAACAAAAGTTAAAACGGATACAGCAAGAATGGGCTCTGAAGATCAAAGAAGAAGTTACCAAACAAATCAATGCTGGATTCATGATGGTAACTGAGTATCCAAAATGGGTGGGCAATATTGTCCCAGTATTGAAGAAGGATGGTCGTATCCAAGTCTGCGTGAATTTTCGGGATCTCAACAAGGCTAGCCCAATCGAAAGATGATTTTCCACTACCGCACATCAATGTCTTGGTGGACAGTACAGCGGAGCACACCTTGTTGTCATTCATAGATGGCTTCTTCGGGTACAACCAGCTTCTGATGGATCCCGAAGATAGAGAAAAGGCGACGTTCACTACACCTTGGGGCACATATTGTTATCGTGTAATGTCATTTGGCTTGAAGAATGCAGGGGCAACCTATCAAAGGGTTGCCATTACTTTACTACATGACATGATACATAAGGAGGTCAAGGTATATGTGGATGATATGATAGTCAAATCCAAAGATCGGGATGGTCACATTATAACACTGCGAAAGTTCTTTGAAAGGATTCGGAAGTACAAGATGCGGCTCAACTCACAAAAGTGTGCATTTGGAGTTACTGCTGGAAAAATGCTTAGATTTATGATCACTCAACGGGGTATCAAAGTGAATCCTTCAAAGATCAGGGCAATCATAGAAATGCCTCCTCCGAAGACCGAGTGAGGAGTCAGGGGCTTTCTAGGTAAAATACAGTTTATCAGTCGATTCATCGCAAAACTGACAACTATCTGTGAGCCACTCTTTCGTCTGCTTAAGAAAGGAGTCGAGTTTGAATGGGATCAGAAATGCCAAGATACCTTTGATGTCATACGACAGTATCTACAAAATTCACCTGTTCTAGCACTTTCTGAACCTGATAAGCGATTGATTCTCTATCTTTCAGTGAATGACTCGGCTATAGGATGTATGCTGGCGCAAGAGGGTGAAACTGGAATCGAAAAGGCTATCTACTACTTAAGACATGTTGGGACTTGGTTTGGGCTTCCCAAAAATTTAGGCGTTACATGTTGTCTTTCACAATGAATATCATATCTCGGATGGACCCGTTGAAGTACCTATTTGAAAAATTGGCACTGACAAGAAGGTTAGCTCGATGGTTGCTGTTATTATCTGAATTTGATCTTCAATATGTCACCCATAAGTCAGTTAAGGGCAGAGCAGTGGTAGAATTCCTTGCCGACCAACCAATTGAAGGAGGTAAAGATAAGGAGTTCCATTTTCCTGATGAACAGCTGATGAAAGTCGGAGATGACAAGTGGACTTTATATTTTGATGGCACATCCAATCAATATGGCTATGGAATAGAAGTCCTTCTTGTCACTCCTGATGAATCACATGTCTCTTTGTCTTTAAAGCTCAATTTTGAAGTTACCAACAATCAGGCTGAGTATGAAGCATGTTTAGCTGGATTGGAGGCAGCCTTAGAACTAGGGATAAGGAAGCTGGAGGTCATCGGAGATTCAGCACTGGTGATTTCACAAGGGAGAGGAGAATGGAAAATCAGGGGCTTAACCTTGATTCTCAAGAGCTATGGAAGTTAATATCGTGCTTTGAATCGGTAATCTTTACCCATGTGCCAAGACTACAAAACAAGTTTGTCGACGCATTGGCTACCTTAGCATCCATGATTGACATACCACCTGGAGTCCGAATGAGGCCTTTGATAATTGAACAGAAGAGGAAGTCGGCATACGAGACGATGTCTGCAATCGAGGAAAGCACTGATGACCTTCTAAGGTACTTTGACATTCAGAACTTTGTAAAAAAAGGAGAATACCCCAAGTTTGCCAGCAAAAAGGACAAAAGGGCAATACGACGATTATCTACATAGTTTGTCATTTACGGTGGAGGACTATACAAACGAGGGCATTCTGGTGTCAATAAATTGTGCGTCAACAATGAAGAAGGTCAAGAACTAATGAAAGAAATCTATGCGGGAGTTTGTGGGCTACACATGAGCAGAAATATGTTAGCCAAAAAGATCCTGCGACAAGGGTACTTTTGGATGAGAATGGAAGCAGACTGCATACAGTTCGTGCGGAGGTGCCACAAATGTCAGATTCACGCAAATCTCATGCACGTTCCCCCATCCTAGTTATATAACCTGACGTCACCATGGCCTTTCTCAGTATGGGGCATTGATGTGATCAGCAAGCTAACACCGAAGGCGTCAAATGGGCACGAGTTCATCTTAGTGGCCATTGACTACTTTACCAAGTGGGTGGAAGCAACCTCATACTTGGTATTGAAAGCCTCTCATGTTGCTAAGTTCATCAAGCCAAACATCATTTGCCGGTACAAGGTCCCCTATGAGGTCATCTCATATAATGGCTCACATTTTCAAGGAGAGGTTTTAGATCTTTTCGAAGAATACTGGATAGGGGCCCACATGTCCTCACCATATTGGCCGCAGACCAATGGAGTGGTTGAGGCAGCAAAGAAGAACATCAAGAAAATTCTGCAAAAGACAATCAACTCACATAAGGATTGGTCGAAGCATCTACCATTTGCACTTTGGGGATACCAAATGTCGATCAGAACTTCAACTGGAACTACACTATACTCTTTACTGTATGGGATGGAAGCTGTACTTCCCATTGAGGTGGAAAATCCTTTCGCTAAGAGTGGTGGCCGACGCCAGTATTTCAAAAGCAAAATGGCAAAGGAATCGGATGAAAGAGTTGCTCTTGTTTGATGAAAGAAGGTTGTAGGCTCTGTTTCGTGTACAAGGATATTAGAGGAGGATGGCTCGAGCATTCAATAAGAAGGTCAAGAGCCGGGACCTTAGAAAAGGATATTTAGTTCTTAAGGAAATCAGAGCTCCTATCTTTGATCCGAGAGGCAAGTTCAAGCCAAACTGGTCTGGACTGTTTCTCATCAAAACCATCATGACCGGTGGTGCAGTCATTATTATGGATTTGGATGGCAATGTGTTCTCCACTCCAGTAAACCTCGACCAACTCAAAAAGTACTATCCTTGAGGTAAAAATAAAAAGAAAATAAAAGCTCGCTGAGTTGAAAACCAAAAAGACAACTCTGGCAAAAGTTAGAGCAGCTTACAAGGCCGAAAACTAGAAAGGGAGACCTTAGCAAAAGTTAGGGCATCACAAAAGAGAGTGTCAATACTCGAGTGAGAATCGAGTTCGAACTACGTTATGGCGTAATTCCATCTTTTTGGGATACATAGGCAGCTTCTTTTGAGAAGTCCGGCCACATTCTGTGTTCTAAACCATTTTGAATCCGAATAAGGCCGATGCAAATTTATCTTTGAATTCTGATAATAAAGTCATTCAAACTTTGGATATATTTAAACCATTCTAAACATAAAGTGGGAGTTTAAAAGTTATTAAAGGGAGGGTACGCAATTCCCAAACTCTACAAACAAAAGAGGAAAGCTATGAAATCTTTAAGACAAAGTAGGAGGCCTCAAGTTCTTCTCCTTTTTGCTACTTATTGTCCTTCTTCTTTATCTTTCTTCTCCCGATCCTGCATCAGCCACGTCTTGAACTCATCAGAAAGATTGGAACATTGCAGCTCCTACATTTCCATACGTGAACGAGAAGGCCAGGCATCCTGATACAGTGTTAGAAATGGGGCATGTAGTGCAGAAGAAAACAGACGGTCTCGAATACTGGAAAAGATGATCTGACTTCGCCTGAACTGTCACATGATCCTATGTGGGTAATAAAAGGTTGTCTGATGAAGACCAATCGGTAAGACACCAAGGTGATCCATGGTAGTCAGAGTCATGGCATGGATCCGCCACCAGGGACATTGCCAAGTAATATCCGGGCCAGTCAGGGATGAGAGGTACTGTCGCCAGGCTGCCTCGGTACTGCATATCTGATAACAGGGGCGGTAAAGGAGAGCTGCAGGACTGTATCTATCAGTAGGTGGTTTTTGTATAAGATTTACCTTCTCCATCAGCCAGATCTACAGTAAAAAGTTAGATTAGTAAGAGGAGAGCTTCGTAGTATGACAGAAGTCTGATAAAGAGAAAGGTTTGAATCTACCTCAAGGAGCAAGGGACTGCCAGCAAAAGTAGTGGTCTCACCACGATGAACAACATCTAGGCCCAGCAGCGTCTCGACTAGAACAAGTGGTACGAAGTCCTTTTCCATCCACATCTAACCAGCAATGCCAACCAGTGCACAGCTAACTCGCTCGTCAGAGAGAACAAGAAGATACTGGGCAAGAAGATAAAAGCAAAGAGCATAATGTCGCCACAACTGAAATTCGAGGTCACTAAGTTCACCGGTAGGACGTAATCTGGCAATGATCCAGGGTATGTCAAGACAGTCATCCTGTGTCAGAAGAGAGGCCTCCATCCTAGATAGGCCACAGAGCTGTATCACCTGCTGCCGTGTCAAAAGACAGAAAGTGGGAACCGCGGCAGAACTTCGAGGTGCCAAATCCAAAATAGCAGCAAACTCCTCCACAGTAGGACTTAGCTCTTCAAGGCCTAACCGAAAGACGTGGGATTACGGGTCCCATAGCTGAGCAGCTGCTTTCAACAAAGGTCCATCAATCTTTACGGCCATCAGAGGAAATAAGGAGTTGATACCGAAAGGAGCGAAGTTCAAACATTCAATATGGGAGAATGCCTCAATCCATGAAGAAAGGGGGTTAGCCATTAGAGCAAGAACAACAGAAAATAAGGCGTCCAGTGCTGTATTTATAAGGCAGAAAAAGGCGAGAAATTAAAATTTCGGCAAAAGGTATGTTCAACGTGGCGACCGCCACCTTGGAGTTGGCAACCACTAACTCTAAAAAGTATCGTACAGTGACATCAGCCCTTTGACCAGGCGACCGCCAGGTTATAAATGGCAACCGCTATGTTAGTCTCCTTAAAAGTGGCGACCACCATGTTGTGTTATGGTAACCGCCATGTTTAAACATGGCGGGTGTGTGACAGTTTGCAGTTTGTGTGATCTGTATAAATTTTGACAATTAGAATTGTGCTTCCACGGCAGTGTAAATAGAAAATAAAGAAAAGTCATGTAAAGTAATAAATGGCGCGAATGCCCATAATGCATAAAAAAGAAGTAGAATGTATGTAACTTGGGCACCTAGGCCCAATAAAACAGTAAATAGGGGCACGCAGGCCCATAAGTATATCAAACCAAGGCACACAGGCCCATAAAGAGTAAATGTATCTGAGTATGAAATAACCAAAAAAAGAGGGGGGAGCTCTCTCTCTCATGTATGCCTCGGCCAGATCCGGCGAGAAGATGGACCAACTTCATCCGAACTGTCGTCCCCAAAAAGTTTGTCAAACTCATCACCGTCGTCACTGCCAGAGGAAGAGGAGATGACTCTGGAGCGGCTCCAGGTAAAATAGACAGATCCCCGGGAGCGGGCTCGGGAAGAAGCACGGGACCCACAACCTCGTGCCAGAACTGGAACATGAGGCTGAGCAGGGACTGGTGGTGGTACCACGCCGGTGGCAGCTACCGGTGCCTGAAAAAGAGAAGCAAAAGTAAGAATAAAGTACAGTACAGAACAGGATGATGAAACCAAAGGGGAAATACTCACTGGCAGAGGGACAAAAGGGACCCCAATTGCACGAAGAGCAGCGTCCTGCTAGAGGATAAGGATCCGCATGCCGCTCACCACCAGCATGAGATGATCCAGCCAAGCCTGATTCGTCTGTTAAGAAATAATACAGAACTGAGCAGTCTATGAAAGAAGAAAGACGAAAAGGAAGTAGTGAGAAGAGAGTCAAACCTGAGCAAGCTCTGGCCGGAACTCTAGGGCTGGAGGAACTGGGATGGGGATATCAAAAGGATACCCAACGATGAAGGACGATACCTTCCAAGGTATCTCGACCGCCCCAGCATCAGGTTCTGCAACAGGTGCTCCAGCAGATCCTGCTCCCGCAGTAGCATCAGCACTGGCATCAGCAGCCTTCGACATGTGTCACCGCCTCCCACCACCAGGGGAAGCTGAGCCATGTCCTAATGGACCCAGTAAATGGGCCCGGGCCCAAGTAGAGTAATCCCCCTCGGCCACCAGCAGCTTCAAGGAAGGAGTACCCACCAACTTCAAGAGTAGGTCAACCCGACTCAAATGATCGGTCCGACGAATGTAGGTTGGAGGAAACATCGGGATCCGGATGTGATCCAGGCTGAGCGACTGGCGAACCACTCGCTCTCCTAGATAGTACTCCCGTCCAAATAGACCCTCCAGCTGGATCCGTCTCGAAGCAGGATCCCGGCTGCGCATCAGATCTGCGCTGGCCCGATTCTCTACTCCTTGCTAGACATCCCAGTGAACCTGCAGAGTATAGTGAACAGTGCAGTGCAGTGCAGTATAACGATCAGTGAACAGAATACAGTAATCAGTGTATAGAGCAGGAAAGAACAGAAATAGAATAGTACAGTATAGTATGATATAGAGAGTAGTAAATAAAGATACTTGGTCAGGAGTCAGGCGATCCAGTGATACCCGAAATCGATCAATGTCCTTCCTTCTAGCCTTCTTCCCCTTCAGGTCTCGAGACCACCAGGCCGCTCGGGGAATGACTAAAGGGTCTGCCGCAGAGTTCGTTGAAACGTGAAGCCCGAGGAACTCGTAAGTCCACAACTGCAAAGAAGAAAATGTCAGCAAGTAATAACAAATAACATAAATGAATGAAGAACTACAGAAACTAAACCATACCTCCTAGACCCTCTAGTATCCCCCGATGCTGAGCTCTTATGGGAACTGAGTAAGAGTCCCTATGAAGCTGTAAAGGGTGGCAAGGGCAGCTCCTCCCCAGTCATATGAAGTGACTCGATCAAGACGAGCCAGGCCACCTAAGTAATGCAAATGAATGGTGTTCTCCTTGTTTGAAAACAAAGAGGTGCTGAACATGTACATCAAGAAGCCTTGGGCGACCCACTCATAGTGACGGGGCTCAGTACGGTGGAACTGGTGAAAGCGGTCGAAGAACCAAGTATACCGGACTCTATCGCGATCCATCTGAGCGGGAATAGCTCCAAGGAAGTACATTAGTGCATCGGTAGAACCAATGATGGTCGGGTCAAAAGGGATAGGGGCTTCTCTAACCCTGTTGCCGGTGATCAACACAAAAATCAGAGGCATCAGAGTAGCCTCGAATGTGGTAAAATGGAAGGTGTTGGTGGTATCTCACCACCGCTCCGCCAATGCTGTCAACCATACTCGATCGTTTCTCCTCCTACCCAACAGGGGTATGAAGCGAGCAAAATTAGAGGCGTCAATATAAGCTCGGCTAGGGGCAGGGAGGGCATCATACCACTCCAACACCTCTCCAGAGGGAGAACCTCTGAAGCCACGGACATAGTGACCAACCTAAAAAGAAGAAGATAAATAGAGAATATATAAAGAACAGATCGAGCAAGCAAAGTGTAGAAAAATATCTGAAAGCAAAACCCTAGAGTCGTGTGTAACAGACGACCCTTCGGTTCTTTCAAACCCTTCAGTTCATTCAAGCCCTAGAAAACTAGGCACCCTAACCCTAGGTTCGTGTGTAAGTGACGATCATTCGGCCCTTTCAAGCCCTAAAAAACTAGGCACCCTAACCCTAGGTTCGTATGTAAGTGACAACCCTTCGGTTCTTTCAAACCCTAGGTTCGTGTGTAAGTGACGACCCTTTGATCCTTTCAAGCCCTAGAAAACTAGGCACCCTAACCCTAGATTAGTATGTAAGTGACGACTCTTTGATTTTTTTAAACCCTAGGTTCGTGTGTAAGTGACGACCCTTCGGTCCTTTTAAGCCTTAGAAAACTAGGCACCCTAACTCTAGGTTCATGTGTAAGTGACGACCCTTTGGTTCTTTCAAGCCCTAGAAAACTAGGCACCCTAACCAAAGGTTCGTGTGTAAGTGACGACCCTTCGGTTCTTTCAAACCCTAGGTTCGTGTGTAAGTGGCCACTCTTCGGTCCTTTCAAGCCCTAAAAAACTAGGCACCCTAACCCTAGGTTCGCGTGTAAGTGACGACCCTTCGATTCTTTCAAGCCTTAGAAAACTAGGCACCCTAACCCTAGGTTCGTATGTAAGTGACGACCATTCAGTTCTTTCAAGCTCTAGAAAACTAGGCACCCTAACAAGGCACCCTAATCCTAAGTTTGTGTGTAAGTGATGACCCTTCGGTTCTTTCAAGCACCCTAACCCTAGGTTCGTGTGTAAGTGACGACCCTTCAGTCTTTTTAAGTCCTAAAAAATTAGGTAACCTAACCCTAGATTCGTGTGTAAGTGACGACCGTTCGGTCTATTCAAGTCCTAAAAAACTAGGCACCGTAACTATAGGTTCGTGTGTAAGTGACGACCCTTTAGTTTTTGCACGTCCTAGTAAAAGACTAGGAACCCAAGCCCTGGTATGCCGAGCAAAATCTTTTTCATTTTTGTGTCAATCAAAAATCAACAATAAAAAAACAATAAAAAATTTAAAAAAAAAATTTTCATGATTTTTTTAAAATTTTTCCCAATCTCTAGGATTTTTTAAAAATTTTAGCATTTTCTAAAAAAATTTAAAAATTATCCTCAAAATTTTATAAAAGTTTTCCTCAAATTTCTAGGATTTTGCTTGATTAAAAAAAATTTAAATTTATCCTAAATTCTCTGAAACTTTTGAATAATTTTCTTTGATCTTCTAAATTAAAAAAAAATCTAAATTCTCTAGATTTTTCAAAGAATTTTTCTTAATTTTTTAAGATTTTCTAAAAATTTCTAGGATTTTTCTAAAAATTTACCCCATTTTTCTGGGATTTCTTTAAAATTTTCTAAGGATTTCTAAAAATTTGAAAATAACTCTTAGATTTTTAGAGTTTGTGATTTTTGAAAAATTTGCCCAAAATTTTTAGAAATTTTTGACAAAATTACCTATAATATTAGGATTTTTGATAAAAATTACGCTTCGATTTTTATGCCCCAAAAACAAAAACAAAACCCCTCCCCCATAATTTTTATACTTTTCCTAGGTATGTAATTTGGACCCGGCAGTAGACCGGGCGGGTCAAGTCCGGCCGGAGCCCGATTGGCTCCTGCCAAATTTTTGGGTCGGGCCGTGCCGGGCTTTTTTCCCAAGGGGTCGGCCTAGGCCCTAGGAGTAAAGGGCTCGGGCTTGGGCTATGGGTCCGGGACTCTTGGCGAGCCTCTAGGCGGGCCTGACAGGCCCGGCCTATTTTTTTGGAGTTTTTTATTGTTATTATTTAAATTATTCCTCTTGGCGAGCCTCTAGGCGGGCCTGATCGGCCCTGCCTATTTTTCTGGAGTTTTTTATTGTTATTATTTAAATTTATTATATTATATTAGTTTATTATATTATATAAACTTATAAGTTTTTTTTGTAATCAAATTTATTATATTATATAAGTTTATTATATTATATAAACTTATAACTTATAATGTCACGCCCCAAATACCAGGGTCCCGCGAAAGCCCACCAAAACACCCATTTAGAAAATAGATTTTTACAGTTGGAAATCAAAGTACAACAGTTGGATAAAAGATTTTTCAAGTTCAGCTATCATAAACGATAAGCATGTATTCTTACACATCAATAAGTATATCGCCAAAAGGCGTACAAAATCAACCTTCACAGGCCTCACATGCATAAGTACATGTCTCCAAAAAGGTAAAATTACAGCAAGTTTTCCATCACCTCTGCAACTAGGTCAACTCCGCGTGCTCACCTGAAATAAATTTTACAGCAAAAATCCCACACCGTGAGATGAAGCCCAATAGAAAAATAGACAGTAAAACTGTAATACAAGTCATGTAATCATATGGTGGGAGTTAACTTGACCACAAAAGCCAAACAGGTTTTTCTCTCAAAAACCACAAGTTCTCCATCCTGAAAACTTCACATTTTTTCATCTTTTAAACTATGTATATAATCTTGACAGATATCATGCCACAGTTAAGAGAAAGCAGTAAAACACAGCATTCTCCACCCGGGGTTACACAGCCAAGGAGACACAATAAAATGTAATCCTATGTACCGACTCTGCCGCATAGACAAAGGTAACAACTATAAACTCTCGTCCATTATCCCGAACCCACAGGCTTAGTAATGACAAGTTCTATATGGAGTCACGACAATGACGCCATTAATGGAGGCAACCGAATCACTTAATTTACGGGACCTGAGCCCGAGGGTACAGAGCACCCACACTCAATTTACGGGACCTAAGCCTGAAGGTACAGAGCACCCACACTCAAATTACGGGGACTAACCCGAAGGTACAGAAGACCTACGCTGCGCATGTTTCTAGACTTACACCGAGGAGCAATGGAAGCCCAACTCAACAATACCCACTGTCACGGTACATCTATGGAAAACATTTTAAAATCAACTCGCAAAACAGATATACAACACATGTATATAAAGGGATTCAATCCATGAATCATGGAGATCAAACAAAACATGTTAAAACATATTTTCACCAAAATGTTTTAGAAGCTGAGACTCAACCCCGATGGCTAGCTCCAAACCTTCACAAGCACGTTTGAAAGGTTTCCTGAGACCCCATTTTCAAACCATCCTTCTGAAAGCCTCTGATATCCCTTTCGAAACCATAGAATTTCATAAAAACCTCGGATAAACATCATACGAGGAAAGCTTGAACCAAAACACATCATTTCCCCAAATTGCCCAGGTTCAATCAACTCGACTCACCCTCCAGTCGACTGAAAAACACACTGAAAAAAGAGAACCAAAATAGAAGGAATTTCAGTCGACTGACCCTCCTGGTCCAGTCGACTGAACTCACCAAAGGATGATCCAGTCGACTGGACTTATGGGTTCAGACGACTAAACCAGCCTAGAAACTGTTTTGAGCTACGGGTTGTGTTTGTTTTTGCTTTCAAATCTCAAATCAAACCTCCAAACTCCTATTTTTGATACCCACAAGGATATGTAAGCTCAAGCTTACCATAAAGCCGCAAAAGAAACCCTCAAAACAGGATTTCGTCCACTCGAAACGCCGAAAAGCGATTTTTAAATCAAAAACCCATCTCGAACATAAACACCTTTTCATACGTTTTTAAACGGTAGAAACACGTAGGATTACACGTAGTACCCTATAATAGTTATACAGTCTAGGATCCTACCTCGGTGAGTTTAAAACTCTACGTCTTAATCCACATGCAAAATCAAGCTTCGTCGGAATGAAATTCTGGCTGGAGGGATTCATAGATAGCGATGCCGATACTAAGGATCTGCAGTTGGTTTGTCAAAAATCAAGTTTCGGGCCCCCGAGACATTAGAGAGAAGGCAGAGAGAAAACTAGACAAAACTTAGGAGTAAAAAAGATACGGGTTCGGGTCTCACATATAAGTTTTTTATTATTCAAATTTATTATATTATATAAGTGTACTATTATAAGTGTATTATATTATATAAACTTATAAGTTTTTTTTGTATTCAAATTTATTATGTTATATAAGTTTTTTTTTTTTTGGTAAATTATTATAAGAGTTTATAAGTCTACTTAAAACTCTATTTCTTGTAGTATTTTTAGAAAAACGTTGAAATTACGAAACAAATTCGGTTTGTATCATTTTTTCAAATGCCGTTTGTTCATTCATTGAAAATGGTTGTTCTTGTTTTATTATATAATCAACAATAAAATTTTATGCGCGGATTTGTTCCCACGAAAAATTAATAATATTACCAGTTATATCCCTACATATTTACATTTGTGAAGTAACATTAAGAGGTGAATTTTTACGGTGACTATCAGCATGCCTACGTAAGTGACTAGAGCTACTAGATATATGACCCGAAAGTAATTTATTATAAATTTTACTTTTTGCTTTAACAGTAACGGTGCCATCATTATTTTTTTCAAAAAATTTTTCAAAATATTTCGATACATTTGAAACTTTTTTACTAGATGAACCTACAGATATAGATGCAGATGCAGATGAAGCAGTGAGTGGATTAGAACCAGTAGGTAGAAATGTAAAAATATATTCTTCTTCATTAATGGAAAAAATATTTGGATCTATCGATTTTTTTTTAAAAAAATTATTAAATTTTAAATCAAAATTAATATATTAATGAGCTTATAGACTATAATTTAAAAAAATTCATAATGAAATAAAATTTAAATTTTTAAAAAATTACTTAGAATTTTAAAAAATATATTCAAAATTTAATTAAATATTGTAACAAATAAATTAATTTTTCTAGAGGCTAGAATTTAAATTGCAATAAATAAATTAATAAATTAGATAATAGAGACTACAATTTAAAAAAATTGAAAATGAAATAGAATTTAATTTTTTTAAAAAATTAATTAGAATTTTAAAAAATATATTCAAAATTTAATTAAATATTCCAACAAAAAAATTAATTTTTTTAGAGATTAGAATTTAAATTGTAACAAATAAATTAACTTTTTAGACAATAGAGACTAGAATTAAAAATGAAATAGAATTTAATTTTTAAAAAAAATTAATTAGAATTTTAAAATAATGTATTCAAAATATAATTAAATATTGCAACAATTAAATTAATTTTTTTAGAGATTAAAATTTAAATTGTAACAAATAAATTAATTTTTTAGAGAATAGAGACTAGAGTTTAAAAAAAATTAAAAATGAAATAGAATTTAATTTTTTTTAAAAATTAATTAGAATTTTAAAAAAATATATTTAAAATTTAATTAAATATTGCAACAAATAAATTAATTTTTTTAGATATTAGAATTTAAATTGCAAAAAATAAATTAATAAATTAGAGAATAGAGACTAAAATTTAAAAAATTTGAATTAAATTGCAAAAAATAAAGCAAATCGAATTAAGGAACTCCGATATTTAATCTTGATCTCGATGGATTTGTATTTTGATCTTGATCTTGATTCTTGATCTTCACTCTTTGATTCGTCAATAATTGCACCGAACCCAAATATCACCGAACCCGAATATCACCGAGTAATTAGAGAGAAGAGAGTTATTTGGATAAAAAAAAAATGAAAGGTTGTGTGATACCCTGACCCATTTTTTTTCGGCGTTTTTCGACGCACGTTTCGTGTTTATGTGATAGCATATTTTTAATGCTTTTGATGCATGATCTGGGTTAGATATACATGCGGGGTAGGTTCTCGGGGCCGTGGAGCGTTGCGGTGTGAATTTCAAAAATTCAAAAAAAAAAAAAAGATATTTTCTGGCGAGCCTATAAATATCTTCCCTTAGATATTTTTTTTCAAAATATATTTTCTTCTCTCTCTCTAGCTTTGAAAACTCACCAAACGCTCTGTCTTCTCTCTAACTTCTAGGGGCTCGGGACTCAATTTTCTATCGAACAGCGGATCCTTACTATTGGCACGGTGGGCTACACGTTCATCCGGACAGAATTTTATTTCGGCGAGACTCGATTTTGTACATGGATTGAGGCGTCGAGTTTTTGACTCACCAAGGTAGGATCCTAGACTCTCATGTCTTATAAGGGTGCTACGTGTAATCGTGTGTTTTTTTACCGGTTAAAAATGCATGAAAAATCAATTTATGTTTCAAGAAAATTGGGTTTTGGTTTAAAAAGGAGGTTGTGTGTTGTTTCGGTTTGATGGAACTAGGTTTTGGAGTTTTTTGTTCGGTGGTTCTTGATGTTTTGGGCTCGTGTATGTCCATGGGTGTTAAATATATGCGAATTGGTAGGTTTATGAGTGTTTTGAAGCATTATAGTGGGTGTTGGAGAGTTTGGGGCCTTAGAACATCAAGAACATGAAAATTTGGATTTTTCTCGGTTGGTAGCTCGCTCGAGTGCCCGATGTCTGCTCGAGCGGACTGGCTGTGCAGGGCCGTTTTGTTTTGGTGATATCTCCCTCATTTGGACTCGGAATTGGGTCGTTCTTGTACTCAAATTGAAGCCCCAAAAATTTTCTTTTCAATGACACCTCTCTCACATTAAAATTATCTTTTTAGAAGAATTTATGACCAAAAGAGTGATGGTATGTCAAGATTTTCAAACCGTTTTTCACCCATTTTTGGCCTAATGTTTGGAAAAAGGTTATTTTTCATCTTGGTTGGCCTTGTTGGGGGCGTGTGTGGGTTTGTGTTGGTGGTTGGATCCTTGGTTTCCAATTAGTGTTCAATGGTATTCAGTTGATTGAGTATGGGATTTGTAGTGACCCAATACAGTTTTAATTAATTAATTTAATGTAATTAAATTCGTAGAAAATAATTTTCGATGGTAGATATTTTCTTATTGTTTGGGTTTGGCATGTCAGGATAGTCGGGATAATAATTTGAGAACGATTCTAAGATGCTAGAAAAATAATAAGATTTTAACTAAATAAAATGGGATGATTAATGGGGTAGATTTATATACATGAGAAAATATATGTTAAACACAATGATTTAATTAATGGATGAATGTGGAGCTTTCTAGAAATCTTGAGAATAAGAGAACAGAATAAAAAGAAAGGAGAATTTGTGGAAGAGAGAATTCTGGAAATCTTGAGAAAATTAGAGACCAAACAAATAAGCCCCAAACCCCAAATTTTTTTGCTGTGTCGAGAACCCCAAACCTCGCCGACTACATTGTCTTCTTCTCCGTTTTCTTTTTTTTTTCTCTCCATCCGAATTCGGTAGAGCTCTCTAGAATTTTTGAGATGGGGAAATCACAACACAAATAAAAAGGGACCCAATTTCTCCCCCGACGAGCGCGATCTTCTTTCTTCTTCCGTTTGTTTTTCTTTTCCTTGTTACCCTGCATTTCAGCCATAGTTATGGAGAGCTCAAGCTCAGAGATCAAGCTTTGTACTGCAAATTGAAGGATTAGAAGGATCAAAGAGAATGAGACAAACAACTGACAAAGAGAACATCTCCCACCGCAAGCGTTTGCTTGCTCCTCTCCCTCGACTTCTTGTTTCTCTTCTTCTTTTGTATCCTGTGAGCTAGAACTTAAGGATGAGCACATCAGTTTTCATGACCTCTCCATTTTGCCGTGCACCTGTGACCACTACCGATCACTTGCCGACCACCGACACATCACTAACTACAAGATCTGAGCTTCGGCGTACCTCGCCAGATCCCAAACCCATTGTCGGCTTTGAGTTAAGAGCTGCGACTAACTTGTCAGGTTAGTGCCGTTCGAGCCTCCTCTTTTTGTTTTTGCTTTCGGTTGATTGTGTCACGACCCATTTTGACAAAGCTGCTTTTCTTGACGATCTAGAATTCGTATGGGTCGCACTTGGTAACAAAGATTTGTTTCTATGCTGACGGGTGGTCGTGTCAGGATATGCGTTGGGTCTGCAATGTATCTTTGTAACATTGAGATGTGGAAAACGTCATGCACGTTTGCTAGCTCTGGTGTTAGAGCTAAACGATAGGTGATAGGTCCAATTGTTTCGATAATTTTAAAGGGTCCAACATAACGTGGGTTGAGTTTTCCTCGCTTCCCAAACCGTGCTGTGAGTGTAATGTGATCCCAAGAGCGGGGGTGAATTGGAATTTAAAAATTTCTTTCAAGATATTCTACTTTAAAGCATGCAATATATAATTTTTGATCTTATGTGGATAAGCTAATATTCAATCAAATGTAAAGATAAAGACTTTGAAGGTTAGAGAGATTGAAACTAAGATTTTTACAAGGTTCAGCGCACCGACCTACGTCCTTGCCTCTAGCAACACGCTTGAGGATTTTCACTAGGCTCTCCTTATAGGTGGAGATACCTCTCTCCTTCACAAGGCGGAGAAGCCTTTACACCAAGAGCGTACAAGCTCTTAAACCCAA
>JAULJZ010185355.1:1383-21778 GCA_032270985.1 Heliamphora pulchella | reverse complement strand
AACTTGGAGTTTTATGATGTAAAACCTTTTGGGTTTTATGGTTGAGTTCGCTCCCACTCTACATGATTGCATATTTCCTGTTTTACAGTTTTATTGTCTGTTTCTATTGTGCTTTGGCTCACAGATGAGATTTTCTGTATAAAACCTTTTTCAGGTGATGATGTGGATGATGACCTTGTATAGATCTAGTGATACCCGTGCTGACGGATGATAGAAGACTGTAATAGTTTTCCTTTTTGGTATGCATGTTCCTGAAGACAAGATTTGTACGCCATAAGGCGATATACTGTATGCATGTTGGAACTGTATGTCCTTGATTTTGAGAGATATCTTTTGTTGGGTATTTTATTGTTTTCAACAGACGATTTTGAATATATGAAAACCTGTATTTTTATAAAAACTATTGTTTGATGAATTTTCACGCATCCTAGATTTTGGGGCGCGAAAATAACCGCACTGTGGGAGTGAAAAAAAGTATGAACACCACAAATGATAAGTTGTGTGGCCTCCTAAATTATACTTTATATTTCAAATTTAGAGGGTGTTAGTAAAAAATTATTTTCTAACTTATAGTTTTTAATTTAGCAAAAAAATTTAAAAAGGATTTTATCATATGTGTTTATAATTTTTTATTTGTAGCTTTTAATTTTAAATTTTCTTATTTTAAACTATAAGTTTACAACTGTAATAAATATTTATAATTTCTATTTAAACTCAAACATGTGTGTGTATATTTTTTTCTTTGTAAATTCTAATTCTAAATCAACAAACACAAATTTTATGTTTATTATTTTTAAATTTTCTTAAATTCAAAGATGTGTACTTATAACTTTTTGTTTATTATTTCTCATTATAAATTAACAAATACAAATTTTACTTTTTGAAGTTATAAATTTACAACTGTAACAAATATTTATAACTTCTGCTTAAATTCAAAGATATGTGCTTATAATTCTTTGCTTGTAACTTCCGATTCTAAATCAAAAAATACAAATTCTATTACTTGACGTTATAAACTTGCAACTGTAACTAACATTTATAACTTTTTATTAAATTCAAACATGTGTGCTCATTACTTTTTATTTATATCTTTTCATTTTAAATCAACAAATATAGATTTTGTTGTTTAAAGTTATAAATTTACAACTGTAACAAATATTTATAACTTCTGGCTAAATCTAAACATGTGTGCTTAAAATTTTTTATTTTTTATTTTTAATTTTAAATCAACAAATAAAAATTCTATTAAATTAAAGTAAGAAGTTTACAACTGTAACAAACATATGTAACTTCTAATTAAAATCATAATTACATATTTTCAATTATAATTTATATATTCATAATTTCAATTATACCAAACATCTTCATAAATTGTTATTGTTGATTGCTCCATTGATTATTGAGCAATATACATCCATCCACAAGAAGCCTTTTTGATGGGGGCTTTGATCCAACTGAGAGTACCTGAAACAAAATAATTGGCTAATATTTGGGCCAAGAACCTTCAAGGAATGAGGCAAGATTTGCTAAGTTGGCAATGATATGCTCAGTGGATTGTATCTATCTGAGCAAGAACAAAACAGTAGTACATCAACTCTCACATGGCCTTGTCCTAAAATCTGACAAAATCTTCTGAAGAGAACAAACTCACTCTTGAGAATAAGATTGTGGGTCCTCCTCACAGAAGCAACCACAAAATAAGGATGACCTCAATATTGAACATAATTACCTTTTTTATTTTTTTTATGTTATTTGGTTGCGAGTTATATTTTTTTAATTTTTTTAAAAATAAATTTCATCTAAACACTAATAGCCTAATAAGTCCCAAATTATAGCAAAAGTACCCTCACTGCACTATAAAGAAAAAAGAAAAAAGAAAAAAAGAGAAAAAGAGAGGTGAGAGAATAAAGGAAATAAGATGAGAGAGAGAATAATGAAGAGAGAGAGAGAGAGAGAGAGAGAGAGAGAATTAATTTGCATTTTGAAATTTTAAAATTCAAAAATTATAAAAATTCAAACCAAAATACTAAAAAAGGAAATAAGTCATAATCCATATAAATAAAAGGTCATAACCTGTGTAAAATGCAAAATCAGTGACATTAGGGCAAACAAAAGTGTAGAATTTAATTAATTGGATACAACTTTCCTAGATGTTATTGGATACAACTTTGCTAGGGATGACTATGGCGGGGTATTTGTCAACTTTAATGGGTAATACTAATAAAAGTCAAAGATGATATCTCATGAGAGAAGGGAAATATATATTTGATGAATAATAAAAATTATACAAACAAAAAATAAAAACTACAAGTGAAAAATGAAAGATATTAGTATAATGTTTTGTGTTTCAATCTTGTTATACTATTGTTTAAATATCTTCGTTATATATGCATTTTTTACTAAAAAGGTAAGGAGATTTACATGCATTGTAAATTTGGCATAAATTTGATTAAAGAAGGTATATCTAATGTAACATGATGCATCTTCAAAGGGAGAGAGAAAAGCCTCTTTTTCGGTTTATTCAATGGTTCGGTTTTCAAAACATTGTCATGTGGGTTAAAAATCTTAGGTTTGAATGTGTATGATCTCGTTGGGTTTAATTTGATTTTGTTGAAGGATTGCGGGATGGAAGTATGAAAAATATTTAATTTGTGTTTTTAACTATGAAATTTATGGATTTGGACTAATTGAGAATAATGGGTTTAAATGTGGGTTTAACTAGAAATTTGGTTTGGGTTTAACATCTTGGAGATATGATTTGGGTTAATATTGGATAAATTGTGCATAAATTGGGTTTTTGATTAAAAATCTTGTTGATGTGGCAAAATTGGGGGATTCCCATTTAAATGGATTTTGAGTACCAAATTGTGAAAATTTGAGTTGGTGAAATTAATTTTGAAAATTGAAATGTGGACTATATAGTGAATACGTGTGTAAGTAGGTGAAAATCATGTGCAATGGTTAAGGGACCAATATTATTTAGAGACTATGTTGTAAATATTGAGGAGGATTTTAAATTAATTTGGGCTTATATTGCGCCACGGTGAAAGACCAAAAATTTACGTAAGATTGGGTGTCCTTCCTATCGAGTTAATACCCGTAAATGTGGTAGGGGTCCGCTTTTCTTCATGTGGTGTTCCTAAAAATGTGGCAATATGTGTGATAATAAGCATTATGGCAATGTGTTGTTGATTGAATTATGAGAGTTAGGTCATATTGCATCAGGCAGAAATTGAATCTCTTTTGGATTTGAGAGCATTAATATAAAATTGTTCCTTGCATATCATGTATGTTTCATGTAGGTTGCTAGAATCCTATTGGTTTTAACTCACGTTGTTCAAAATAAAACCTTTCAAATGTTGGAGAAGATTATTTGGAATAGGAGTGACTTAAGAGATGCTTTTGATCGTTTGGAATCAAGATGAATTATGTGTAATTATTTTTGTATTAAGAATACAAATATTATAATAATTTTGTGTCAAGAATATAGTTTTGTAGGCCTTAAGGTCAAATTCTTATAAATTTTGTAGATGTTGGATGTTGTGTGCCTCTTGGGTAGAAATTTTAAATTCATTTTCGAGACTTATCGAATGTTTTCTAAAGCTCTAGTATCTTTTTTTGCATGAATAAGGGTTTGGGGTGAGTGTTAGAACTTCAAAGAGACCACAAAAATAAAGTTGGCTTTCGAATCGGTCCATCAAGCGGTCTTTTCATAATTTTCAGTTTATTGAGAAACCACAACCTACTTCAGACGGATTGATAGACCAATCAATCGGTCTATCGCGCGGCCTTTTTTTTACCTGTTGGACCATTTTTCAAACAGGTGTATCTTCGTCATTCGAACTCCGAATTGAGTCATTCGTGTGCTCAAATTGAAGTTTCGAAAGTCTTCTTTTCAATGGTTCTATCCGCATATCAAAATAATATTTGTAGAAAGATTTATGACAAAAATAGTGAAAGTATGTTGGTTTTCAATAACCATTTTTCGCACGTTTTTTGTCGAACTTCTTGGGAAATGCTATTTTTTATCATTGTTGGAACTTTTTTTTATCAAATCTTTTACTCCTTTGGCTATATATATGTATGACCTCTTCAATTTCGGATCCCTATGTCTTGGATTTTGGGGTATGACAAGAACACAAACCAATAGGGAGGCATTATTAAAAGAGAAATTTTGGATAAGGTCCTATTTTGGGTATGTATATTAGTTTTAGTCCTCTTTAAATTATTTTAGTTGGGTTAGTCCTAAAATTTTATGTTTAACTAATTTTACCCCCTTTTTTACCTTTATATCCAGTTGAAAATAAATTAAAAATGGTATATCTTATATCAACGGAACAGGTTATTTCAAATATTTCATGCACCACCCTAAAAATTTCGTTCTTCCACCGTGAGACTTTAACCCCTTTGTCGCTTACACGTTTGTAAAAGACAAAACACGTTTGTAGAAGACGAAACGACGAAAATCTTAGGGTTTAACATTCTGTTTGGCACATATCCATTATGAGGAGGTGAAATGGTGCAAACCCTAGGTCCAAAATGCGTTGTTGGTTCAAAAGAAGAGTATATCTTGGATGAAGAGATAGCAATTAAGGATAGTACAAGGATCAACATTCTGAAACTTCATATTTGCACAGGAGTACTATTGAGCTATCCATATGAGCCAACGTACACAACAGTAAAGTTGCACATAAAAACATATAACAATCTATCATAGATATAATGATACTTTTATCAATTATGTATGTGCTCCAGTATCTTGACAAGTGTGTTGTAAATTACCCAACTGATGCATTTATCAGTCAGTTCTGTGATGTGGCATCTCAAAATTTATGTTGTAAAAATACAACTTATACATTTATCAATTACATTTTTGCTACGAGATTTTAACAAACGTGTTGCACATTGGATACCAATACATGTATCAATTACGTGTGGGCGAGAGTATTTCACCAACTATCTTGTAGAGTGATGACTAATGCATTTATCAATTGTTATTGTATTGCATTGTTATCCAACCACTTTACAGAGTTGTTGCTGATACATTTATCATTTATGTATATACTGTCATAACTCCACAAAACGCATGTATGTTAGGTTAAATACTAATATTTTTTTTGGTAATTAGAATATACTAATATTTATTGAGATTAAATCTATTTTTTGAATATAAATAAAAATAGAAAACACATACTAGTTAATCAGTGCAAAAGTTCAAAATCAAATTAGAACAACAATTAAAGAAGCAGGTCTATTACGAACAATGGCATAGACGAATTGACCTCATGTAATGTAAAATAGTTTAACGATGAATATTTTTTATTAACCCCAAAATGATAGGAAATATGTTCAAAATTGCAAAAATTTATTTTCCATACTAGTTTTCTACAATTTCAGAATAATGCACCCACAAAATACTTACTGAGATTTAATTTCCAAAAATGGCATCTCCAAACCAATGGAACCGTTTCAGGAGAACAATCAAACAAAATGATTGGAAATATCTTCAAAATAGAAAAAATATATTTTCCATACTAGTTTTTCACGATTTCATTTCAGGATAATGCACCCACAGAATGCTTGCTAAGATTTAATTTTCAAAAGATGGCGTCTCCAAACAAATAGGACCATTTCAGGATAAAAATCAAAAAAATAAATGCTAAAATCATGGCCTAATGAAAAACAGATTCTATAAAAACTAAAATTTTAATTGCTAAATAGGCATTCATATTTGACTGAATCCATGAGAATATTTTAGACCAAAAATTGATTATATTTTTAAAGAAGAACTAAACACAAAATCTGATAAGACTAAAACTCGGACAATCTCTTAATAAATGGCTAATCCTTAATTAACTCTTATTAAAACACACTAAAAAAATTTTAACAAACGAATGAGAAAAGAACAAGGATAAATTGGGGATGAGTCTTATTTTAAGGTGGTTGATGATAAGTCTTTTTAAAAATAGTGTATTCCATAAAGTTCTTTTTAAAAATATCTAAGAAAAAATGGACATTTATACCCCTTTTTAAGTTTAATTGATTTTATAATTAAAATAAAAAAATTTACAAAAAATCTGTTCTATTAAATGGTAGTTACCAATATTTACAGAATCATATCCCATATTAATTGTGTTTTGCAAAAAATATGTTTTATTAATTAGCAAAGTTTGGTCGTTTTGTTTTTGGCAATAATGTTTTGCTTAATCCATTTTATATTATTTTTCGTCATCTTTCGTATAATTGCAGAAAATGATACACATTAATTAAGTGGTCGCTTCATATTTTGTAACAAAAAATTATACATATTATATAATATCATATTAACCAAAAATGATATACATTAATAATGTTTTAGTTAATCTATTTTATGCCGTTTTCGTCATCTTTACTAAAATTACAGAAAATGATACATATTAATTGAATAGCCGCTTCATTTTTTTTATAACAGAATATGATACACATGTCATAATATCAGTTTTAAAAACGATACACATTGAACAATGTCCTGAAATATTCTAGAAAATGCTATTATTTCATGTTTATCAATTTAGGAACTCTTAATGTGTATCATTTCAAAAACTAATATTATTTCAGACGCTATTTCATATGTATCATTTCTGAAAATGTTATTATTTTATGTATGTCACTTCTAAAAATGAGTCAAATTCATGTGTATTATTTAATGAAACCTTAATTGTATCATTTTTTGCATTTTAATATGCATGCAACAAAATGAAGCGACCATTTGATTAAACCTTAATGTGTATTAATATGTATGTAACAAAATGAAGCGACCATTTGATTAAACTTTAATGTGTATCATTTTATGCATTTTAATATGTATGTAACAAAATGAAGCGGCCATTTGATGAAATCTTAATGTTTATCATTTTTTAACCTTTGAGCAAATATGAAGCGGTCAAATGGTAGATGACGAAAAACGACAAAAAATTGATCAACGAAAATATTATTGTAAATGCTTCTATGAATTCATCATATACATGAAGTTTAAAAAAAAATTAGTTCTAGTGATCGAATGAAGTAGCAAAAATAAAGGAAACAAATTTTTTAAAATATTAGATATGATATAAATCATTCCATATATATTGTCACGCAATTTCTAACAACCAATGGTGTAAAGGTCAAAAATCTTTAAAAAATATATATAACAGGACTTAGTGGAATATATACCTTTTGAAAATGACTTATCTATAAATAACTTTCTATAACGGGATATATCTCTAATTTACGCAAAAAAGGATCGCCACGAGTTGCGCTTCATTGCCTTTCTTCCATGCCACCTAGAACGATATCGTAATCTTTATTCAACTCTCGCAAATAGACATACTAAAAGTCGGGAGTGATCGCCTAAACTCAACTTTAGTGCTAGGGACATCAATCTATTTTTGTTAATATGATTAGACGTCCAATTTGAAATAACTACCCAGAACGAATATGGTGGTCAAGAACATATGATAAATAAAACACTAAAAATAAAATAAAATAAAAACCACGCACAAAACAAAGCAATAGAGAAAAAAGATGTATATGAGATAAAGAAAAAAAAGAATGAGAGAGAGAGAGAGAGAGAGAGAGAGATTTGGGGAGAGGAAAACAAGGGGACTATTGCCACCTCTTTCCTCTCCCAAGCCAGAAAATATTAGTTTTAATGTAAAGAAAAGAATAGAAATTAAATATGCATTTATATATAAAATATATTTAATTAATAAAATCATGGGCAAAGCATAATAGTATAATCGGAAGGGATAAAGAAATCATGCTCCCACTCCACCTTTTATTAAAGGTGTAAAAATAAAACTTGTGTAAATGGAAATCTTACAAAACTGAGAAAATTGTTATCCCTACACATAAACTATAACCAAATTTCAAGTATTTCACGACGGTCTTTCCTTCTAATTTGTGATTCACTTGGGGGAGAGTTGAATGAAGACATTTCATTCCCTCCACCAGACAACAAAATAATTGACTTATAAAACAAATATTCTATTTCATCTGCCCTTTCACAGCCCAACCCAACAGTTTAATTATTTCAGAAGCTCCATCTCTTAACTAACATGATCAGTATGCTATTAAAGAAACCAACTTGATATTCTGGTTGCAAATTAGAAAGAAGAGCCAATAAGCAATGTTTTAGCCGTTGAGCAAATAGAAAAAGAGACCGAGCGAATGAGTCACTTGTTCAACCATTATCGAATTGAAATTTAGCTTTGACGTCATAATTACATCATCAATAAATTTATAATTAAAAAATAAAAATGGCATCTAACTCATAATTTAAATAACAACGTAAAGACATTTTATGATATGAGTATAACTCTAATTAAAAAATTAGCAACAATGGTAATTAAAATTTAGAGTATTCTTAATTCTTAAGTTAAATTAAAATAAACATAAGTCACAAATATAATAAAAAATAAACCAAATAATATGCAAAAAGTATTAGAGTTTACTACATCACATTATTCTAAAAAAATATATAAACATTACTTTTTTCTTTAGAATGGTAGTTCGATGGCTAGTGCGTCATTGGTCTTGATTCTGGTGATCGCCTCTCGGCTTTGTATTCTCTCTCTACATCTATTATTGAATTGGTTGCAATTGCAAGTTGCAATTAGTCAATTAGGGGCAATTTAAATTAGCAATTAAGTTTATTTATTTTATTGTACAGTTACATTATGTGTAATTGAATTTTAAGAGTCAAATTGGATAGCATTATAAGAATCGACCGGTTCTTATAACTCACCGTCGGTTCAACTGGGTTGACAGTTTAATCGCGGGTTGAAACAATTTTGCTAAAAAACAACGATTTTTGTATTTGGCCAATTCAATTGATAAATATGGATCGTTAGCTAAACCGGGTGGCAAGTCAACTGGTTGAACCGACCGATTCAACCTAGCTCTGAAAACATTGCCAGCAAGCCATCAAAGATAACTAGAAAGCTCTGGCTCCGCTATATTTATTGTTTTTGTCTAGTTATGCAGATGACACCAAATTCAATCCCAAACAAAAGGTTAGCAAATACTATATGGTTCATGCCCCAACGTTAGTATATGAACTTAATTGGATGGGTGATTTCATAGGGTATGAGCAAAGAGCAAAGAGCAAAGAGCAAAGAGCGAGGAGCGAGGAGCGAGAGAATCAATTTTGATTTAGTTTTCAAGGGTAGTGGACTTGTATGTCATAGGAAAAACCGCGAGTTCATTGATTCTCGAACCTCTTACAGACAGAATCTCTATGCATGCATTCTTTCTCTCCTCCCCTCAGCCTCAATCGTGGGTAAATGAGGTAGCTCCCACCAACAGAGAGTAGGGCTAGATGAGACTGCCTATGATGGCATTCAAAAGTCGACTTTAATTTTAGTATATAAGAAAGCCTCACTAATTTTCTTAGGCACGCAATACTAATGATTACAACCACACTATCCCTATTTTTAAAGGCTTATCTTCTTTTTCTTCCTTTCTCGATAGGAACTTGGTTTGGCCCTTGGTCCCCAGCCCATTCTTTTGTGGAGCTTGGCCCCTTTTAGGCTTGATTTGTGTCCATTAAGAACCCTTCCATGATGCGTGGTCCCTTTAGATGCCCCTTGGGATACTTAATTCGACTAAGATAGGCATCATTGAGGTTGAAGGAGCACTTTTTGGTCGGTAGACTTAATCTGTGCTTATTGATCAGGGTTAAGATGGTTCTCATGGTCAGTTACGCCTAGTATAACCTAGTTTAATCAATCTTAGTAAAATGAAAAGAACCATCAACATGAAACTTATCATGCAGATTCTACCTCGGTGCTCAACGAAATTCTTTATATTTTATTATATTAAATAATTTTTTATTTTTTATTTTTTATTTTTTATTTTTTATTTTCTATTAAGTATTACAGTTCATGGCGTTTTATACCATGTTTTGATGAGTTGAGGAGGTCGCCATCGACTATGTTAAGGACTATGTAGAACTCTGGCTCACTTGAGCCAATTTGTAGTTTTCTTTAGGAGCACCTTAGTCCCCTTCTAGGATTGCTATATTAAAAACACCTTTACTTTTATGTTTTGCTTATTGTTAAGTTGTAAAATTATTACCTTGCTATACTTTTAGTTTTTATTGGATGGTTTGTTTATGTCTTTTATGCAAAAATATTCTTTGCCCTAGCTATTTCCCACAAGTCTTTCACTCTCACTCCGTTCTCCCGCGACTCCACCTTCTCCCATTGCGACTCCATCTTCTCCCATCGCAGCTTCACCTTCTCCCGGTACGACTCCACCTTCTAACCTCGTTCCCATTGCTTATGCTTCTTCGTCTTCTTCTTCGTCTTCTTCTTATTCCTCTTTAATCTCTTTCACCAGTGACCATTGTAACCGATCGCCGCAGTGTCCTCAAGTTCTGTCGATTCTCTAGTCAAAAACCCAAGCTCAACCGTCGCAACATCCACCAGTTCTCTTCTTCGACTAATCACAAATGTTGATCAGTACAAAGAACATAAACAGGAAATCAATATCCACCACCAGCAATCTCATAAACGGTCCGCAACTCACCTTCTTCTTTTCCCTCTAGTATCATCTTCCCTCGATTCTCTCTGTAAATATATATCTAGTTAGGGTTCTTAAACCTCAAGAACTAGATTTTGTACTTGTACACGTCTGTGTGTGTATTCATTCATGTTGACATCAAATTGACATGATCGTCCATCTCATTGCGCAAATAAATGTTGACAATTTTGGTCTGATTTGAGTGCTATTGCGCTTTAGATGTTCACATATTCTAAATCATTTTAAAGAGTTGTTTTGCTTCTTAATTTTGGCCTATTTTGAATAGTGTTTCACTTTGGATATTACATTTCATAAATCAATTTGATGATAATCAATTTAATGAGCTATTTTTCTTGTTTCTTTTTATCCCTTCTCATCTCCAGGTTAATAAATACCATTTAGTCTTCACTCGCATATTACTTTTGAATCTTATTGCATGAGTTTATTCTTTAATTGTCACTGAACACAAAAACTCATAAATAGTTGTTGTCTAGCAACATGTTTCGACACTAACTATCCTGTTTATGGTTTAGCAAGTTAGTACAGGGTTTAGAGAAACTGCCAGCTCCTTTTTATCGATGAAGCTTTTCCCTTATCGTCTCACTGGCTGACTTTGACCCCTATTATTTTTAGGTCATATCTAATATTCATAGTTTGCCTCAATTTGGTATCACTCTCGCGGCCCACACAGAAATAATGCTTTATCCCTAGATGTCCAGTCAATTGCTGCGTCTCGATGCATTTCAAGAAAAACCGACTAGTGTAGACACCTCAATTTGATTCCGCCGAATCTTAGGTTTATCTTGGTGAATCCAATAATGAAAATCGAGTGGGATGATGTGCAAAATCTCTAAACAATCACCGGAAAATGATTCAATTCCAGTACTCCGTGAAATCGAACCGCAAGATCACATCTTTCAAACCTTAAGACCACAACCTTCAAACCTTGCGACCTAATTGTTCACTGGCCTAAGTAACTGTACCCACAACCTTTGAACCTTGCTCCCGCAAACTTAATTGTCGCAACCACTCCAAGAAACCTGTGGAAACCCTAACAAACCTCGAGGCCGCATCCTTCAATGTTGCGACCGCAATGTTCAAAGCTTGCGACCACAACCTCTTTAGTATCTTCTGAGCTTGGGACGTGTCACAACCTCATTAGGTTGTATTTTTTATAAATACGTGCCTTTGGTACAATTTTTAGATGACGATTTGGAGACGTCGATACTCTGTTAGTTGAATTACTCACCCCTCGGCCCGTGCTACTACCCTTTTACTCTTGAGTACTAGAATTTGAGTATTTTTCGAGGACCGAATAGACGATCATCGCATCCTATGACTTGAGGACACACCCAGATCATCATATTTCAGGTACCCTCGTTGGAACCCCGACAGTTCTCTCTCCACATTTTCTACCGCCGTGGAGAGGTCAGGTTAGTTTTTGTATTTCGATTTGCATGTTTATTCTTTAGTTCGTTATCATTAGGTTTTATTGCTTTTGGTTACATTATTGCATTTTTTATTGAAATAGTCATAATCTGATTCTATTGCTTTTGGTTACATTGTGAGCATGCATAATTCTAAATCTTAGTTAGTATCAAACTTTCCATGTTTTCGCTATGTTTTGATTAAAAGTAGTTGCAATATGTTTATGTAATTTTGTTTCACTTCGTAAGTGCATCACACATTCACACCCAACACATTGTTTCTTAAAATTCATCAAACAGTGCCTACATTCCTTGCGGTCGCAACAATCAATGTTGCATCCGCAACATTCTAGCACCTATATCCTTACGGGCGAGACAACTGATGTTGCGGGCACAATATTTTGGCCTTTTTTCCTTGTGCCGCAACCTTTGTAGGTTACGGCCACATGCTTTTTCTATTTTCAGTAGCTTAATTTTGTTGTTTTAGTAGCTTAATTTTGTTGTTTTAGTATTCTGTTGATAGTTTGTGATGTCCAGTATGTAATCTATAATGTGGTTTCAGCATGATTAAATCTTTAGAACTGTTATGCATCATTAATGTTATTTAACATGATTAGGGTTAGTTAACTTCTTTTAATGATTTTACTATTTGCTTATCACATACAGATTTCATCATGTATCTTTTAGGATAGATTCTGCATACCTTAGGACTTAGAATTTCTCTTTATACTTTGTTTTGTGTTCTATATACCTTTGCTACGTTATTTTTCTATTTGATTTCAATTGTTCTCTCTTTGTCTGCATTTTCTGTATTTGCATGCATTTAAAAAATCTAATTAAGAACCAATGATAATTAGTAGAGGCCAACCTCACGATTGGGCGAACGGGGTGCCTAACGCCTTTCCGGATTCGTACCTTAGCCCTCGAGTTCTTGTTTTCTTTAGTTAAAAGTTTTAAAGATCAGTGGCTCATTTTTATTTTATTTTTTTGATTTTTTTCAAAAATCAAGTAGCGATGTTCAAGGTATTAAAAAATTTTCAAAGTAACTCTTGAATTCTCTATATTAACCAAATCCAAAATTTCGGCGCCACAGCTAGCTCTGGGTTTGAGTGGCATTTCACCCCTGATATTGAGCATGTTTCCTATCTCTTCTCAAGAAACAAGTGGGCTATTTCTTTAAAAAATTGTGCTTAATTTCATATGTGGCAATTCCACCAAGATCTTTTCGTTAGTTGCGGAAAAATCCGCACGAATCGGATTTTTTGAGAAATGTATCGAGAGAAAATTGGATTTGGTTAGACAATGTGTGGTTGATAGACAAGGATTGATTTTTTAGTAAGGTACAAAATATATCATCAAATATTCAATATGATTCCACAAAATCTCAGCAATGGAATGCCAATCCTTGGGCTTTATTTGTAAAGTTTCTATTCCTTGGTAATCAAAACCCAAAGATCTATGAATTAACCTATGCTTGACTAACCAAGCAGGCAAACGACCCTGCATTTTCGTTATCTCTCCCACATTTTTATTTGTATAAATATTTAACATTTACAATGAAATTTTTAAAAATGGATCTGCTACTTGTTATTCTATACAAAAGAATTCTGTCTAATTCACTAATTCATGAAAGGATACTGAACTTTTGTATTTGAAAAATATTTCACGAGGGATCTCTGAAGTAGATGGCAGTTGATAAAGTAATCTTTGATCATAATTTCCTTTTCGCTTTTAACACAAACTGTCCTAATGCATTTTGCCACATTAATCGCCTCCCGCTATTCTTGCTCAAGTAGAATTCCTTAAAATGTCCTGCAAATCCAAGCAAAAGAAACATGTCTGGTAATTTATAGCTATTAATTATAATAATTCGTTTGATATAATTTATATTATAATAAGGATATAAAATGAGTACTTTTATATGAGTAGTATACAAGGAAACTAAAGTAAAATGAGGCTTTTCTTTGAATTACACCAAACATGATACACATTGAGTTAGGAAGACGAACATCCATTGGTGGATGTGTTGGCCAGTACTTGCATCCAAACTCACCATATCCAAGTTAGATTCCTTCCAAAACTTCAAGATAGACATTTTATTCGTACATGCTCGAAAAGTTTAAACATACCCTTTTGTTGAAACATGGACACTCATCTCAATCCATGATGGGAGTTTTGTCCTAGCTTGGGATGACTGCCTCAAAGACCCGTTTATCTCTTTGGACAATTCAATGTCCTGCAAAAATGTTATCAATTATTGTAGGAAATATAATATAACAGGGTTTTATGAACTAGCTAACAATCATATGCATCCTAGCCAAACCATGATAAAGCACCCAAAAAAAAAGAAGAACAACAACAATAAAATCAAGATCTTAAGTGATCTTCTTCTACAAATTAACTAAGAAAGATTGTATGAGTAGCATATTTATTCAACCCAATTACCTAGTATTTCCTATTAATTCCATGGTCAAGAATCTGAGTTAAGCTTTGTACAAATTATACAGACATAACTATATTTCCATTAAGATACAACAACAATATTTAACATTAGAAGGTTATTTATTAATATAGATAATTAGGAAGGTAAAAAATAAACGATGAAAGTCATTAAATTTGGCTGGTTGGGGCCCCAATAATTTTGGGAGTAATCAGTTGCAATTAGTAGTTGGTAGGATCCAACACAGAGGACAAACGTTTGAAGAGTCACCATCCATCACCATCAACAGATGTATAAATGATCTGATCTCACTCATTCATCCCCTCTCTGATACATGGTTCCATCCTCCCACTCCCCGCTTCTAATGGTACAAAACAAAATGGCTCTGCCAAATTGAATACCAAAGCTACAGAACAACTAACTATGGATATGCTAATAAATTCATGTAAGAGCTCAACCATGTACAACCCCTCTCCTCCTTCCCTTCTCAATTTAATTTAGGACTGAGAATAAAGTATCACTTGGTGTCCTGTCTTCTATATATATATGTATGTGTGTGTGTGTGTGTCCTTAGTCAATTACCAATTGCCACTTAAAGACCATGTTTAGTGCTGTGAGGACTATGGGATTAAACTGGACCATTGACAAAAAATGAAAGTTAGGTTAGTATTACAGTTTTGTTTTTGATTGGTTAAATGAAAGTTTGACCTCCACAAGCATTTTATCGGTCAGCTCGAAAGCCCTTCCTATTGGTTAATATTACTCCCAAATTTCTTTACGATTTAATTTTATGGTGTGGAACCAATATACTGCTTAAGAATTTTGATACTGAATTTTAACACTAAGTTATGATTTTATTTGACACTGAATTTTGATTCTGTTACTTTCTAGAATGGAACTAGCACTAGTAGAAAAAGGAGCTTTTACGTCAACCATATGTTGTCACTAATAGTGTATTTGCTGTCACAAATACTAGTTGTGTCGGCATTGCGACGGCTTCGATATTGGAATGGCAAAAGTGGATAGCAATTGTCCAGGTCGCGAAAGGGTTTTTTCGAGGCAAGTAGCCATTTGCAACGACAATTTATTCTTTTAGCAACAATACTTTTTTCGATGCATAGACTTATTTAAAAAACATGTTCTTACTATCGCAAATGCTAGCGACGAAAATTTATTCTTTTAGCGACATCCATTTGCTGTCGCAAATACTATGTTAAAACATATTTTTGCAACTGCACATGTGCCGTCGCAAATACTATTTAAGTTTTTTTTGGCTACCCCATGGGTACCATTGCAAATACTTTTTAAAAATACATTTTTTTGCATGGGCAATACCTGTATTTAGCAAATACTGTTGGTTTTAGCAACGGCAATTGTTTCAATACAAAAAAAATATGAATTTATTCATTCATTCACATCCAAATATTCATACACTTTCTATAACAATATATAAAATATTATCAACTCATTCTAATCTTCTAACAATATTCATATCCATCCATTCCCATATCTAAATATTAAAAAGTACGCATTCATTAAATATAAATCAAAACGTATTAAGAAGTGCACAAAATATGTCTTAAAGACAATATTTAAGTTTCAACTAGTACAATCCAAATAAGTCTTTCTCCATCATTAGTTGCTTTACTCCACCATCACTTACTCCCTTCTCCTTTTTCAATACCTGAAAAATAATTGAAATTATTTTGAGACATAATAAGTATTTAAATTATACAATACACGTATATATACATGAACTAATAAAAGTAGGTTACAATATACATCACAATATTTCCAAGCAACATTTCGGCCAAGTTTGTTTTATACCCATACCTAATTGATATGTTTATATGATGATTTAATCCTAATTAATAATTCAACTTGAACACCCCATTTAAAAGATAAAATGTAGTTATGAAGTTCGCGTACTTTAGCTTATTATCCATACATAACATTTACAAATTATGTATATAGTTGAAATTTTTAAGGCTAAAAGGATCCACATGCTTTGCCAAAGTACCTAAGTAAGAATTTCATGATTAGTTTCAAAGAATTCACCAGCTTGCCAATTTAAAGGCTGAAAGGAGCTCATATTACATCCTCGGAACGTGAGGCTAGGGCTCGTCGTTGTTGGGTTAACCCTTTTGGAAATATGAGTAACTCCTACAATATGTGGCATGTTATACTTATTCCATACAACCTGCCACCTTGGTTAGTTATGAAGGGCCCATACTTTATGATTTCAGTACTTATTTCTGGTAATACACAATCGGGGATCGATATTGATATTTTTATGAGTTATGAGTTCATGACCTTTGATAGATGAGTTATATGTGTTATGGCAAAATGGTGCATTAACTTACGACTCCTCGAATGGTGAGACTTTTCAAATGCGCGCTGCTTCATTGTGGACAATACACGATTGGCCTACATTTGGTGACATTTCTAGTTGGAGAACAATGTGGCATTATTCTTGTTGCACTTGCAATGATGAACCATATTTTGAATGTTTGATAAGTAAAACTGCATGCACAAACCGTAGGTGCTACTTGCCCTAGAACCGCCCAGAATAACAAAATAGTATGGCATATAATGGTAAGCATGAAAAGCAGAAGAGGTCTTTGGAGTTACCGGTGGAAAAAATACAAGAGCATTTGGATAGTGTAATAGGCGTCACATTGGGAAAGCATCTAAGTAATAAGAAAAGATCCCGTCACACACCAAACTAGATAAGGTAAGCATTTTATATAAGCTACCGTACTGGAAGACACATAAGCTCTGCCACAACAATGATGTCATGCACGTAGAAAAGATTTTAGTGAAAATATATTCGAAACTATGTTGGGCATTGATGGGAAAAACAAGGACACAGACAAGGCACGTATGGACTTAAAAGATATCGGTATAAGAAAAGAGTTATGGATGACACAACATTCAGATGGATTATATGTCAAGCCTCAGGTGAGCTTCTCATTGACCTCTAAAGAGAGGGTTTCTTTGAATTCCTAAAATCAGTCAAGTATCCTGATGGTCATGCAGCAGATATATCGAGGTCAGTGAATGCAAGAAATAGTAGGTTAACATGCTAAAAAGCCACCATTGTCATGTACTTATTCAACGAATTCTTCCAATTGGGATGCACGGTTTATGTGGATGAGGAGAATGGTACAACATTGTATAAGTTGGGTAGCTTTATCTAAATCCTTTGTTCTAGGACACTAAGGCAATATGAATTACAAAAACTAGAGGATCGTATAGTCCTCATTTTATGCAAGCTTGAAAGATATTTCCTCCGGCCTTCTTTGATGTGATGGTCCACTTAACCATTCACTTGCCCCGTGTGGCCAATCTTATAGGACCCTTGCAATATCGGTGGATGTATCCTATCGAAAGGTAATTGTTATATTCTTATTTGTGATTGAAATTTAAACATGTTGTATGTGAGAAAGGTTTCTTAGAAGGTTAAAAAGGTTTATGTCCAATCAAGTTTGACAGAAAGGTTCGATTGCAGAGGCTTACATTGTCAAGGAGTGTATTACTTTTTTCTTAGTGTATCTTGATGGGGTTGAAATTGTGCATTATCGACCTGAACAAAATGAAGATCATGGTGAACGTCGCCAGGGGTTGACAATTTTCACAGAAACAGCTCGTCCTATTGGGTTAATCACAAGGGACGGTCACGTGTCACAAGAACTTCGTGATATTGCTCAGTGGTTCTTGCTTTACAATAGTCCAGAGTTAGAGAAGTGTTTGGAGTATGTGTTTTATTTCTTTATGTGTATGCTTTTATCCTTTGCTACTGTTATTAGTGATGAATATTAATGAAAATATTCTTTCAAGAAGGGAACACAAGAATTTGTTATAGATTTCATGTAAACAAGACATAACCGACATATAATGACAACAGCTTCCTAAGTGGTTCATTGAGTAAGTAATCCATTTATAACTTTTGCATCATGCTAAATTAACAAAGTACGAGAACAGAGTGCGAGAAGGATAGAAATAGGAGAATCGATGAGAACAATGAAAGAATGAATGCGTTAAGGTTAAAGAAGACAGAAAATTCCCTTATGCGTTCAACTCAACCCAATCGTGCAAATGAGAAGGAAAAATGAATTAGGGATGAGGTAGATGATGATGACAATAATTACAAACCATCAGATGGTGAGGAAAGCATGAATGATGAGTCATCTAGTTCTTTCGAGAATGAGGTATTTTTTACATGATTTAGTGGGTTAGCACATAAGTGTTCCTCATTTACATAATTTACGTTATTTTTATTTATGCATGTTTGTTCTTATTGTCATTACACATTCATATATATTGTATCGTGTTATATCAGGTTATAGGGATGCCATCAAGTAGACGTGCACGATCAGATGGGAGAACCTGCTTGACATCTCCCGCAGTGGGTTCTCAGCCCTCACTGCCTCTTGATGGTGAGCCCCAGCATGAGGCTACTACTTGTAGCAACATTGGTAAGAATTTAAAGTTATTTATAATAATGAAAGTATAAATTTAGTTTGTTCACTTATTTAGACTACATACTAATATCATAATCTCACCTGAATTTCTTCATTTCGTATCAACATTGAATAAACGTGAGCATGGCACAACACACGGCATATGTATTCAAGGACTGGTTGACAAAGAAGGAAAGCTCTCGGTTTCCATCCCCCAACAATTTTGTGCACCAGTCGAGAAGCATGTCTCCAAATTAGTCTTGAATATAGGTGTTGAAGTTCGAACGCATTTGCCAAATTTGAGCATCCACAAGTTGAAAGAGGTGGATGACAAAATTAAGGGGCCAATGTTTTGGCGATTGACAGTAATTGAAATTTATGCTTTTAATTGCTTTGGTATTTTATGCTTCTGATTCAATCATTATATACCCAATTTACTCTTAATTTACATTTTTGATTCAATCATTATATACCCAATTTACTCTTAATTTACATTTTTGATAGGTGATGGGATTAGGACCCTAGTATCGACTCCATAATGGCCCTCAATATTATAGAAATTATACATTTTTAAGATGTTCATATGATGTAGCTTTTTGTTGTATTTTTTTTTTGGCACTGTGGTGGCCATAGGTGTCAGTTGATTTCCCATTAGTAGCTTTTGTCTTAGGGCATGAGGGTTGCCAACATTAGTGAAAATGGGCATAGCTATCATCACTCAGCCGCAGTACCCAACGTCTGCAGCACTACATGTTTGCACAGCAGCTACGTAGGTCACTTGCATCATCCCACCTTATAGTCCACGCACTAACAGATTCATGGCTCGTCGTAGACAGCCCAATTTGACCTAGCCGAATCTTAGATTTATCCAGGTTGATCTAATGATGAGAACCAAAAGGAATGACATTAAGGCTCCGTTTGTTTTGATGTAAAATATTTTTGGGTAAAATATTTATTTCATTTTTATTGCTTGGCTAATAATATTTATGTAAAATATTGTTTTTAGTAAAATATTTTACATCATTAGACTAAATTTGTTTTACAAAAAATTAATTGGTAAGTTAATTTTGTAATTACGTGCATTCGGGAACGTTCACCCGAATTTTTCCCGCTGTTCGTCGTTTCTGATAGCAAATAATAAGAATGAAAATGAGAGAGACCTTCACGCCTTTCTCCATTCACAGAGGGAGAGATGTAGAACTGAGGGCTTTTCTATGGTTTCCTTCTCATTGATTTCTAAGCTTTTCTTTCGTCATTCACAAAGAGAAAGATGCAGAACTAAAGGTAATTTCAATTCGATCGGTGTGATAGAGACGGCAAAGGAGATTTCTCTAAGTTTTTCCCAGTTGATTTCTAGGGTTTTCTTCCATTTTAAAGGTAATTTCAACTTAATTGATACAATTATCTTCACATATATAGAGATATGGATTTATGAATCGTAGCATTTGTTTATATAATGGTCTTTCAAGTAGTCGATGGTCAGGGCCGATTTCTTTTGATTCAATGATTTGGCCAGTTGT
>JAULJZ010185345.1:0-21780 GCA_032270985.1 Heliamphora pulchella | reverse complement strand
TTAATTGATTTTCAAGTGTTAGAGAAGGAGAAAGATTAAGTGATGGTGGGGCAAATGAATTAGCGATGGAGAAACATTTATTTTGGATTGTATTTGTTTAAATAAAAAAGATTTATTTTAAGTTGTACTTATTGAAACTTAAATATTGTTTTGAGACATATTTGGTGCACTTTTTAATATGTTTTGATTTGTTTTTTATGAAGGTGTACTTTTTAAATATTTTGGTATGCGATTAAACGAATATGAATATTGTTATAAAGAGATAACGTTTGATATATTGTTATAGATAAATAAATGAATGTTTGGATGCGAATGGATGGATAAATTTTTATTTTTATTTTTATTTTTTGCATCGAAATTGTTACCGTCGCTAAAACTAATAGTATTTGCAACAAATAGGTATTATGAAAACATGTTGCGTCGGTATTTAGCCGTCGCAAAAGGCATGAATACATTTGTGACAGCACAAGGCCGTAGCAAAAAAATATGAAGTTATATATATATATATATATATATATATTTTGCATCGGTAGTTATACCGTCGCAATAAGTTTTTTGCAACGGCCAGCATGCTGTGACAAATAAGTATATATTTAAAATAGTATTTGCGACGGCACTTTGCGGTTACAAAAACACATTTGTAAATAGTATTTGCGTCGGCCATTGCCGTCGCTAAAACAATACAAAGCCGTTGCTACCATTTGCGACGGCAAAAACATGATTTTTAATAAATATTTGGGTTGAAAATAGTGCCATCGCTAAAAGCATAAAGTGCCGTCATAAATGGTTGTGACGGCTACGTGCCGTCGCAAAAACCCTTTTGCCACCCGGACAGTTGCCTCCCTCGTTGGTCGTCGCAATGTCGACGCAAATAGCCTTTTGCGACGGCAAGAGTATTATTTGCAGCCTTTTGCGACGGCAAGAGTATTATTTGCAACGGCAGAGAACCGACGCAAAAACCCCATTTTCTTGTAGTGCCACCTGTCTTTGAAGTTCGGCATCTCTAAGCTTGGCTTCAATTTATTCAACAGTAGATGGAGACATCTTACTCTTCAAAAGCCTTTTAGTCTGATGCCTCTAGGGCATCCTCGGCGCCTCGGTGGCGATGAAGGTGACGATGTAGTTTCGTTTCTCGTCGGGAACTCCATCACAACTCCAACCATCCTACCGGCCTCCGGCGAGTCCACTCATACATCCATCGCAGGAAAAACTCCAATCAATACACAGTCAGCCCCCGCCGCCAATCTTCTTCGGGTTAATCACCTCTGCTTCTTTTGCTTATCAAACTTTCAACATATAACATAGTCGGTTTGTAGACCAGTGGAATCACTACAAACCCGAAGCGCTTGTACAAATTGCCTTTTTGGTACCTTCATCATCTCTTTTTTGGTACCTACAACCAAAGGCCATATTGAAGCCCAATTCTACTTCTTGGATTGCTATTTGTGGGGGATTAGCAGCAAATGAGAGAGAGAGAGAGAGAGAGAGAGAGCAACCGTTCGAAGGAACTTGGTAACTGCACACACTGACGTGTAGGAAGTTATTTTGGTCTTAGGACTATTTTGTCATTTACAGTTAATCTTGAAAGTTTTACAAATCCGAGCCAATTCAAGGGCAATTTTAAGAGAGAAAAATCCAGCTGGCTTCATAAAGGCTTGCTTTTAAGAATAGTTTTTACTTACAATTTTCTAGCCTCTTTTTGGTTTTTGAGCAAGTATAGAAAAAGGTGAGGAATAATAATTTAAAATTTTGAGTCTTTTTGTTTGTGTTGTTATTGTTTGTTTATTTAGTTGATTCGTTTCAAAGCAACGTGGTTGTATTTGTTCTAGACATCAAAGGTTTTGAATTATTCACAAATTAATTAATTAATTCAAATAATTCAAGAAGAGGAAAAAAAATTGGGAGGAGAAATGCCACCTGCCTTGGAAGTTCGACATCTCTAAGCTTGGCTTCAATTTATTCAACAGTAGATGGAGACATCTTGCTCTTCAAAAGCCTTCTAATCTGAAGCCTTTGGGGCATCCTCGACGCCTCGGTAGCGATGAAGGTGATGATGTAGTCTCGTTCCTCGTCGGGAACTCCATCGCAACTCCAACCATCCTACCGGCCTCCGGCAAATCCACTCCTACATCCATCACAGGAAAAACTTCGATCAATACACAGTCGGCCCCCACCACTAATATTATTCGGCTTAATCACCTCTGTTTCTTTCGCTTATCAAACTTTCAACATAGAACATACTTGGTTTGATGACCAGTCAGAATCACCACAAACTCGAAGCGCTTGTACAAATTGCCTTTTTGGTACCTTCATCATCTCTTTTTTGGTACCTGCAACCAGAGGCCATATTGAAGCCCAATTCTACTTCTTGGATTGCTGTTTGTGTGGGATTAGCAGCAAATGAGAGAGAGAGAGAGAGAGAGAGAGAGAGGGAAGTTTGTAACTGCACACACTGAAGTGTAGGAAGTTATTTTGGTTTTAGGACTGTTTTATCACAAATTCGAGCCAATTCAAAGGCAAATTTGAGAGAGAAAAATCTGACTGACTTCATGAAGGCTTGCTTTTAAGAATAGTATAGATAAATTAACAAAGAAGTGACCACAGAAAACAAATACAAGAAAAAGAAATCGCAAGGCCTCAACCTGCTGGCACTCATCGACGAGCCACCACGCCACCACAGGTCAACCACCGACAAAGCCACTGCCAACCAGGCTGCCGTCGGTTGACGCCGCCGACACCGCCGTCGTTCATCGGAGCACCGCCGGCCACCACCCTTTTCTCTCTTCTCTCTCGGCATGTCCTTTCTCTCTCTCCCGTTTTCTTTTCTCTTCTCCTTACATGGTGGTGCCGCCACCACCGGCCACCACAACCACCACCAGTGCCACCACCCCGTAACCATTCGAACCACCGCAAATGACTACAGCCACCGCCACCTTTAATAATTTAATATTTTCGTTATATGTATGCACACGGCCACCACTGTGCATGCCACCACTTCTCTATCACCAGTGTTCACTACCCTTTTAACGGCCTAATGTCGCTAGTTAACGGTTCTGATCGTCGAAAATCTACTCCGACAAAACTGAACCAAAAAACTATTGTTTTAAGAATTTTATTGAAAACTAGTTTTTGGGCTATCTTTGAACGTTTATAACAGACACCTCAGACTCCGTTTTAAGGATAGACTCGCCTTACGGTCATCTACGCGTAACAGTAAACGGACGTCAAAACTAACGTCTGGATAGCGTCTCAAATTGAACAAAAAATTCAGACCCGAGCCGAACAACGCTCCGTTCGTTGTTACCTCACTGTGTAAACGCATGCATGGAGATTGTTTATTTTTCTATTCTATTGGGTCTTGATAATGTATTAGATCATTATTATTATTATTATTATTTGTTTTACTAATTACTTTTAATAATAATAATAATAAAGTTTGTTTTAAATGATAAAAATAAGAGAACATAATTAAATTCAAATTATGAAAAAGTTAATATTTTATATGAAACATATATATTTTTATAAAAAGAGTTGACATAAACAAATAATTTTATTTTTTATCAAAACATTATAATTCTTGAGATAAGATAATAATTTGATAGTAAATTTTTTAATAAATAGTATAAAATAAAAAGAATTTTCTTAAATAAATTAAAAAGTTAAATTATAAAGTTTAAATATTTTAGAAAAGGGTTTTAAATAAAAATAAGATAAGAATTTATATTTTTGAAAGTGATAAGAATATTCTAGTTAATTTTAATAAAAGGTTAATTATAATATTTTAAGTGAGAAATGTAAAAAGTTTTATAGTTTTTATAAATAAATAAGATCATAAAATTTATAGAATTTTAAAAAAAATTAAGAAAATAAAAGTATATTTTTATAAGTCGACTTTATAAAACTAAGTTGTAAAACATAAAAAAAATAAATAAATAAGATTGTAATAAGTTTTAAATAAAGAAAAATTAATAGGATAATAATTTAGGTTTATTTTTCTTTTGTATAGATCAAATGGTGCGCAGACTAGACATTTGACAATCTGCATAATTAAGGTGAGTTATCTGATATCTGAATTAATTACTGTTTCCCATTAGTATTCAGTGTGAAATTTTGGACATGAAATGATAATGTGATTATAAAATAATCATGATATTGAAAATGAAATTGTGGTGATCTAAAGAATGAGAATAATTGTTTAAACGGCGTTTCGGCTGTTAAGGGACGATAAAGATACTAGCGAGGTGAATGAAATAATAGAGGAGCCATGACCAGATGGCTAATGAATGATCATATCCACTGTATATTATCTTATTGTAGAGTTGTTCCCTATTAATTGCTGGTTGAACCGTTAAACAAATATCATTCTGAAATAGAGAAATTGTTAGTAATTCAGATATCAATGATTTCACACTAGATTTGTTAACGAACGTTGTATCTTAACATTTTAGGTCCTGCATGCCAAAGTTGATGTTGCTGGGCATCACTATGTTTTGCTAGCACATGTTTTGTATATATGTTATGATGTACCTTGAAAATATTTTGTTAAACAAACCCTGTATGTATATATATAGTAGCTCTAGGAGTTGCTTTTGTGAATATAAGAAGTAAATTTTGCAAATGTATGTCTTTTAATAGAAATGATTAGACAACTCTTTTTGTTTATGTTCAATGAAAGTTAGGATCAAGTTTGAAATGAGAAAGTAATAGAAAGAGGTCTCCGGTGGGTTTTAGTCACGGATGCCATTTTAGAAATAGGTCGTGATATTATAGGTTTTGTAAACTTGTTAGAGTGCGGTCTGTGGTGGACCGTAGGTTAAGTGCATCGTCTTGCGATCTGTCGAGTAGAGTGGTTTAGACCCGGGGTTAATATACCTTTGCCTTCGGGCGTCTGACTAATTGCCTTTGAAGTTCATTTGGAAAACGCGTTCTGCAGGTGTAGGGTCCTGATTGGAAGTCTAAGTAAGTTATCAGATTAAGGGAGATGGCACTTGTGTTGTTAAACCTTCTGTTAAGTGGTTTGTTCCTACCCTTATAATACCCCTAACTTGGGCTCATGTGTCGAGCCCTAATCTAAACCTTCCTTATAATAGGGTGAAGTATATCGTTCATTCCGGAATGGTTCAACAAAGAACAACGAGAAATGTCTACACAAGCGAGACCAGTACAACTTAAATTGATGGACCATCTTGATCTGATAATTAGGATGCTGAAGGCAATTGGAAGACTAACGAAGCAAAATGCGAGATAGATGGCGATGTAGGCAGAAAGGACTAGACTGATTGCTCTTGAGATGAATAATTGTGCGAACCTGATTAGGGTTAGGAGGGCAGAGAAAGGTGATAAGAAAGGCGATGAATGACAAGAAAGATTCAAAAGGCACAAGTTTGGAGATGCCCCGATAGTTAAGAATTCTAGGTTCAATGGGTATCAATCGAGGAGAGGAACGTCCGAGTGAGTAAAGGGGATGAAAGCATATGCTTGCTCCAGGTGTGGAGCCGTTGGCCATTTCATTCAAGTTTGTCCGAAAACCAACCAGAAGAAAAAAACGAATGCTTGTTTTAGGTGTGGGGCCACTGATCATTTTAAGAAGGATTACCTGAAAGTTAGTATGAAGTTTTGTTACTGCTGTGGTAAACCAGGACATAAGGCTATACAGTGCACACATTCAAAGATATAAGCACTATCGTCTAACGAAAGCATAAAGATGAGGGACAGTGAACCAACAAGAAACATACAAGACAAAGAAGAAAGGCCAATGGAACAAACCAAGGATTCTAGGGCAAGTGTCGGCTATGACGAAACAAGATACGCAAACTATACCAGATGTGGTAAAAGGTACTCTTACCTTTTTTTGACATAGGTGCTTATGCTCTGTTAGATCTAAGATCGATATGTTCGTCCATATATCTTATCTTTCATAACATCAGTGCATGCTATAACAATAGAACATCTCAACTACATCATAATAAACGTTACACCCATAGGAAGAAAAGTGTTAGAATGAAGTATGAATCAAAGTTGTTTGTTGAGATTAGAAGATAGATGCGTGCTAGTTGTTTTGACACCTTTTGGTATAATTGATTTTGGCCTAATGTTTAGGATGGTTTGGATGATGTCATTTTATGCGTTGTTGGACTGGTTTGAGGAGAGAGCAAACTTTTAATAGGCATGGAGTTGGGAATGGGCATTCCAAGCAGATACAAGAGGATTTCGTCTTTGTGTGAGGAATTAAAGTTTCAAGGATGTTCTTAAAGGGGGGTTACCATGAATTCGTTGGCATGAATAGTTGACATGGAGTTAAATAATGAGGAACTTTCAGGAGAAGCCAGTCGCTTGTGAAATGAATTCCCAAAAGACATAGTAAGAATACTCTAGATCCAAAAGTTGAGCTTACATTTGACCTATACTCAGGCACGACGTCGGTATCCTTTTCACCTTATTGAATGTCATCTGTTAAGTTACAAGAGTTGAAGGAAGCATCAGGAGAGTAGCTGGGTAAGTGTTTCAACAAGACCTAGTGTCTCACCATGGGAAGCACCGGTGTTGTTCATGAAGAAGAAAGATGGAACGCTAAGGATGCGTATCGACTATCAACAATTGAATAAAGTGACCGTCAAGAACAAGTATCTTTTGCCTAGGATAGACGACCTGTTCGACCAGTTGCAAGGAGCCAAAGTGTTTTCAAAGATAGACTTGAGCTCATGATACAATCAATTGAAAGAACAGGAGTCGGATATACAAAAGACCGCTTTTAGGATTCGTTACGGGCATTATGAATTTGTTGTGATGCCTTTCGGGTTAACAAATCTGCCTGCAGTGTTCATGAACCTAATGAATTGGGTGTTTAGAAGTTTTCTAGACCAGTTCGTATTCATGTTCATAGACTACATTCTGATATATTCTCGAAGTAAGAAAGAACACAAGAAACATTTGAGAATTGCTTTGCAGACCCTGAGAAAGCACAACTTGCACGCAAAATTTGGTAAGTGTGAGTTTCGATTGGATTGAGTAGTATTTTTAGGTCATGTTATATCCTGAAAGGGAATACAAGTGGACCTAACGAAGGTGAAAGCAGTAGTCAAGTGAAAAAGACAACTAGTGTGACAGAAATACGTAGCTTTTTAGGGTTAGCTTGTCATTATCGGCGTTTTATCCAGGACTTTTCCTTAATTGCGAAACCTTTGACTCGGTTGACTTAGAAGAATGTGAAGTTTGAGTGGTCCGACCAATGTGAATGGAGTTTTTAGGAGTTGAAGTCAAAACTGGTGTCAGTACCTGTGCTTACCCTTTCGTCAGGCAACGAGGGTTTTGTTGTTTATTGCAACGCGTCACACCAAGGTTTAGGTTGCGTTCTGATGCAACACGAAAACGTTATCACCTATGCGTGTAGACAATTAAAACCTCAGAAGAAGAATTACCCTACCCATGATCTAAAATTAGCCTCAATCGTATTCGCACTCAAGATATAGAGACACCATTTGTACAGCGTTCCTTGCGAGCTCTTTATGGAACACCAGAGCTTAAAGTATATTTCCACCCTAAAAGAGTTGAACTTGAGACAAATGAGGTGGATGGAGTTAATGAAGGACTATGACTGCATGATCTATTATCATTTGGAGAAGGCTAATGTGGTGGCAGATGCCCAAAGCCAAAAATCAGTACGAAGTATAGCGCACCTTCGAGCGGTACGAAATGGTATTTTTCTAAAATGCGGACGCTTAGAACCAACCTTGCTGTAGGAGAGAATGAAGGTCTATTGGTAACTCTTAGCATAAGGCTAACCTTGTTAAACCAGGTCCGAGCGGCCCAATTGGCAGACAATCAAGTAAACAACATAAGAGCAGAAGTTGTGAGATCCGGTTCCCTTTAATTTCACAATGTATTTCTGCGATGTGTTGGTTGTCGTTTTAATCGTTATCGAATATCATATTTCTTTATGTGTTATGCATGCGTGAACTTAGTCATGCATCTTTTGTTCGAGTTTTCGCCCAGCGATGACCGCTCAAGCGGAGCTCTGTTCGCTCAAGCGGGATGGTGGTCGAGAGTTGAGTCGGTGAGGGACCGCTCGAGCAGAGCTCTGTTCGCTCGAGTGGACAGTCTGGCGTGAGATAGTTATAAGACAGCCCATGCCTTGGGCTTTGTGCTAAAGCTATATGTGTAAGCTTCCTTTTCTCTCTCTAGAAAGATCACTCAAACACTCTATTTGTCTTTAGCTTTCAACTTGATTCGGGTTCAGATCTTGGCGTTCAGATAGTCGATCCTCGATATCCTTGCCGTGGGCTTTGCGTTCATCTAAACGAATTCGCATTTTGGCGACTTTGGTTTATTGCCGGTGTTCAAAATTTTAAGTTTTAACTCACCGAGGTAGGATCCTAGACTATCTTGTCTTAAAGGGGTGCTACGTGAGGTTTTATGCGTTTTCACCATTTAAAAATGTATTAAATCTCGAACTTTGTATTTAAACCGTGTTTGGGCGGCCAAAAAGCATGCTGCGTGTTTTTATGGTTTATTATAAGGTTGGTGTGCGTATGTGTCGTGTTATTTTCAAAAAGCAGAGTTTTGAAAATCGAAAAGATTTATACAAATATTTGTAAAAACCTAATTTTAGAAGTTAGGAGCTAACCTTTGAGGTTGAGCCTCGTTTTAACGTTCGTTGGTTTCCATGGTTAGGTGGATGGCGTTGATATGTGAATGTGACGTTCATACATGGCTGTGTGCATGCAAACTTTGGTTTATTCATGCATTAGTTGGGGTGAATATTGGTCTCTCGGTGAAAACCCTTAAAGAAATGTATTAATTGGGGCGGATATTGGTCCCTCGGTGAAAGCCCGTAAAAAAATACAAAATGAGGGGTGGATATTGGTCATACGGTGAAAGCCCATGAAGACGCATGAGTTGCATGTGAGTCATTGTAGATTGTGTAAAACCGTACTTGAGACTCGTGCAAGTCAAAATATTCATATATTTTGTATTAGCATGTTTAGCTTTTACTTTATGCTAGTCTGCTTCCATGGTGTCTTGGTTAGTTCCTTGGTGCGGGTGTTTTTGGGATTGGGAGGGAGAATGCACCGGATATCCATCGGTTTAGAAAAATGTTCCTTTTCTATTTAAAATGGAAGATTTAATATATTGAAACACATTTTTTAAAATAAAATGGAGTCGCTACTTGATTTTTGAAATAAATTAAGAAAAACAAAAGAAGGTTGCGGGTCCTTTGCAAAACGTATTCAGAGAAAAGAGGGTTCGAGGGTTAGGGTATGAGAAGGGAAAGTGTTAGGCATCATTTTCGCCCAACCATAAGGTTGGCCTTTACTTTGTCAATGTTGGTTTTTATTGTAAACTTTTTAAAGGTAACATATACAGAACATGAGGTTAAAGAGAGTTCAGACAAAAGCAAATAATGAATCAAAAAACCTGACTACGATCATAGGATCATGCAACTTGGTTATTATTTCTAGATATGCCACACGTATAGTCTGAGCAAAGCAAAGCGAAAAGCATGCGAGTGAGCAGTAAAATAAACAAATAAAGACCTAAGGAACATGCAACAAAGTTTCAGTTTCTAATATGCTATAAACATGCTATACAGAACAAAATAGAAAAGATTAAAACACTATTTTAAGCTACTAGATATGCATAAAAACTCACGGCCATAGCAACAAATGTTGCGGCCGTGACAAATATAATCACAAAACAGGCGACCGTGACTTAAATAGGGTTACTGCGAGGAACATAATAAAAATATCTCACGACTGTAACAAATAAATGTCACGGCTATGATTTTTAAGAGGTACAGAAGGGGGATATGCATTGCACAAGGCTTGAAACCAGCTTAAATGGATAGGATATGTAGGACAGACACCATGACCTATTGGTTTTAGGCTAGATCTACCATCTTTCATCCTCTATGCATGTAATAACTCTAAACAGAATATACGGGATATCAAAAATAAATATTAGATAACTTAAAAACACATTTACATGCCACTGATCTCTCAAAAAATACACGGCCGTAACAAATGGGATGACTGCCCTGACAAATATGAAGGAAAAGACAGCGGCCGTAACATTAATATAACCTCAGAATATATAGATATGGAAGTACATAGGATGGAAACCATGGCCCTTTAGATCTAGACCAGATCTACCATCCACTACCCAATAGAAAGATAGACAAAGGTACAGAAAGAGGAAATATTAAACAGAACAACAAAAAGATGTAAAAACTTGAAATAAACATATAACAGAGAGGCTTGAAAAGGGTTTTAGCGCTTTTGGCCCTAAAATAATGTCACGGCCGTAACAACAAAATATTATGGCCGTCCATATAAAAAGGTATAAATGTAGCAGCTCCTATAAAAAGGACACGGCCGTCACTATGGGTTTAACAGAACATACGATCGTAACATAGGAAAGTTACTGCCATTATGTTCCAGATCCTCAGTAAGTTTCTGATGTGTCCAGTGTGCTTATGAGCATCGAAACAGAATGTAAACAAATGTAAATATATGAAACAGAAGGTTATGAAGATACTAATAATGATGAAAATTTGAAAGAAATAACTATTTGCATTGAAATGAATGGTAAACAAACAATAAAATAATAGAAACCTTATCTATGACACCTTCGGGGGAAGAAGATGAGGGTTTAAGAAGAGTCGTGGGATCCTAAGGTTACCTTATGTGAATATCCACCTCGAATGGCCTCTTAGTAGTGAGAATACAACACCTCCGATCCAATATATGTGCTCTAAGAAGTCTTTCTAGGCAAGCAAGAACATGAACGAGGCTCGAAAAGTATGGGATGAATGTTAGAATATCGGGTGGGAATGAATTTTGGCAGAGTTTTGTTATCTAGATTGATTCTCCCTTATTTCTGCGCAACAGTGACGGCCGCTACCTTTTTGCTTTTATACAGTATAGGCCGCTACCTTTATGGCGGTGAAAAGAACAGCCGTGATTTAGGATTTAGGGTTACGGCCTAGATAAAAAAGCAACGACCGTGACAAATAAAGTCATAGCTTGATTTAGGGTTTTTAAAAAGGTTACGACCGTGAGAGTAAGGACACGGCTTGTTCTAGGATTTTTAAAAAGGTGACAGCCGTGTGAATGGGAATGTCACGGCCTGAAGAATTGTTTTAGGATTTTTGGATTTTGAGCCATATTCGTGTCTTTGCTTGCTTGGGCGTATCCCTGAGCATGATTCTCATACTTTCTTCATTGAGGCGCATTCGAGATGGGTGCCTAAGATTCGGCTTGGTCTGATTGGGGTGTCTACATTGGTAGGAAGGGTATAAATGGGTTGAGTGGCATTGGTGAAGGATCATGGTATTGTGTGCAGTTGTTATCTAATAGAGCATTGCTATACGTGCAGTACGGATGTAAAGGAATGAAGTGAGTGTGTATGTAGGTATTGACGAGTGAAATGGTTGATGACAGTCTAGAATTTCGTATCTAACTCATTGCGAAATGTTGTGGATTTGAGGTACCGATGTACGTGTTTGAGTTTGGGTTAATGACAGATGGAGGTGATTATGATTGATTAGAGGTTCGATGGTGAAATGTGGGGTTATGCATGAACGTTATGTTGCTACAGGAGATGTGATTGGATTTGTGTAGGTTAGCGCGTACCTATGGAATGTTTGGTTTATGTAGCGTATCAGGCCTAAGTGCCTCATTGAGTTCATGTGACCGTATTGATCTTAATGGCTGTGATGCTGGGGTAAAATTCTCGAATGTGTAGAGTCTTGGCCTTGACGATGATGTGACACCTAGTAGTTCTACAAGGTGAGAGTTATGGTTCGCGATAAAGGATCCAATTGAGGATTGGTAGAGGGTAAAGGTTTAGATGAACTATTGGTAACTCCTAAAAAGTCAATGTGTTTTTTAGAGTTTTTGGTGAGTTGAATGAGTTCTTTTTTCTGAAACCTGATGTTTGTTGTTTTTACTCAGAATGAGCGTCCTATCAGCTTCAGTGATGGCATTTTTGGCATACGTAGAAGGATGATATGGCATCGAGTTTGGTGATCATTAGTTGATCGTGCAAGCTTGAACAAGATTTTGTGTGTGATGCGTATGACTCCTTGTGAGCAATATTAGGGTTTGACGATGTGTATTTGGCTTATGAAAGTAACCCTTGATGTGCATTGTGAGATGCAGATGAGTTAGTTTGTGGCAATACAAACGAGGGTGGTAGTCCTTGTGATCTGAAGTAGAGGGTGTTTAGGATCAGTTCCGATTGTGGATTAGCTTCGTGCTATGCATTTTATCGCTTGAGTTGGTGCCATCTGGTGGGGGTTATACTTCGATGCCTCGATGATGTGAGTTGGATCTCAGTTCGACAATGTTTGGATGATCGTAGTGTCAGTAAGACTTTATTCGCAAAAGCAATCTGTATAGATGTTTATCCTTCGGGAACATAGTTGTGGCGTGAGATGTCACTTTTGGTATTTGAGTTGCGTCAGTATCTTTGTTGTGGTGCAGTGTTGTAGAGCTTTATATGGAGAGTGTTGGTAGTCGACGATGAGGTGGCTGGCTTGAGATCCAGTGTTGAATTTTGGGAGCTAAATTCCTTAAGGGGGAAGAGTTGTGAGACCTGGTTCTCTTTAATTTTGCAATGTATTTATGCGACGTGTTGGTTATCATTTTAATCGTTATTGAATATCATGTTTCTTTATGTGTTATGCATGCGTGGGCTTGATCATGCATCTTTTGTTCGGGTTTTCGCCCAGCGATGACCACTTGAGTGGAGCTCTATTCGCTCGAGTGGGATGGTGGCCGAGAGTTGAGTCAGTAGGGGACCGCTCAAGCGGAGCTCTGTTCGCTTGAGCGGGATGGTGGCTGAGAGTTGAGTCGATGGGGGACCGCTCGAGCGGAGCCCTATTTGCTCAAGTGGACAGTCTAGCGTGAGATATTTATAAGACAGTCTATGCCTTGGGTTTTGTGCCAAAGCTTTATGTGTAAGCTTCCTCTCCTCTCTCTAAAAAGATCACTCAAACACTCTACCTTATCTCTAGCTTTTAGCTTGATTCGGGTTCGGATCTTGGCGTTCAGATAGTCGATCCTCGATATACTTGTTGTGGGCATCGCGTTCATTTGAATGGAATTGCATTTTGGGGACTTTGGTTTCTCGTCGGTATTCAAAGTTTCGAGTTTTAAATCACCGAGGTAGGATCCTAGATTATCTTGTCTTAAAGAGGTGCTACGTGAAGTTTTATATGTTTTCACCATCTAAAAATGCCTCAAATCTCAAACTTTGTGTTTAAGCCGTGTTTGGGAGGCCAAAAAGCATATTATGCGTTTTTATGGTTTATTATAAGGTTGGTGGGCATATGTGTCGTGTTGTTTTCGAAAAGAGGAGTTTTGAAAATCGGAAAGATTTATGCAAATATTTGCAAAAACCTAATTTTGGAAGTTGAGAGCTAACCCTTGAGGTTGAGCCTCGTTTTAACGTTTGTTGGTCTCCATGGTTAGGTGGATGACATTGATATGTGAATGTGACGTTTGTACATGGCCGTGTGCATGCAAACTTTGGTTCATTCATGCATTAGTTGCGGTGGATATAGGTTCCTTGATGAAAGCCCGTCAAGAAATGCATTAGTTGGGGCAGATATTGGTTCTTCGGTGAAAGCCTGTAAAGAAATGCATTAATTAGGGAAGATATTGGTCCCTCGATGAAAGCTCGTAAAAAAATGCATAATGAGGGGCGAATTTTGGTCATACGGTGAAAGGCTGCGAAGATGCATGAGTTGCATGTGAATCATTGTGGGTTGTGTAAAACCACACTTAAGGCTCGTGCGAGTTGGAATATTCATATATTTTGTGTTAGCATGTTTAGCTTTTACTTCATGCTAGTCTGCATCTTATTGAGCCTCGGCTCATGGTGTGGGATTTAAAAACTTTTTTCAGGTACACATGATCACTCGGGATGATCTTGAGGAGTCAGAAGCGGCAAAAGACTTTCTTAGTATTCCTTTTGTTTTATTTTGGAACATGTTTTAATATGTAATGTTTTGGAACAGAAAGCTTATGTTGTAAGCCTTGAGGCGATTATATCAATGCATGTATAATGTAATGATTTTGAGAGAGAAACCATGGGTTGGTTGTTAATTTTTTTGTTTTGGTTTGGGTTAAATGCTTTCCATGATTTGTTTTTGAGTCAAAGAAGTGACTTTTTTATCAAATGAACGTTTTGTCCCAAATTCCTTGGTTATTTAAACCCTTATTCAAAGATAAGGTTTTTAGGCATGTTTTTGAGACTTGAGAAAATTTTCTCATTTTTTGCTTGAAAATCTCTCGGGTGTCTAATCGCTCAAGCGGTGGAGAGTTCGCTCGAGCGAACAGCCGCTGCGTGAAAAAGTTTAGTTTTGTCTCGAAAGGAAGTTTTTGGATGGAAAATCTTTTGGATAACCTTTTTGGTTTAATATGGCGTGTTTTGGGAATTTATTTACAAATAAAATCCCGTTTTCGTTTTGGTTTCTGTGGAGTTTTTTTTCTGTTAGTAAATCGAGGCGTTACAGAAGCAAAGGCTTAGAGGAAGACGAAATTTGAAGTCGGGACGATGTTTTGTGTTTTGGCCATAGATTGTATGTGCCTAGCAATGAGGAGTTGAGGAGATAGATCTTAGATGAAGCACGTAATTCAGCGTACACCATGCACCCGGGAAGTACGAAAATGTATTGAGATTTGAAGGAAAGGTACTAGTGGAGTGGGATAAAGAAAGGCGTAGCAAATTACATGAAAAGATATTTAACATGCTAGCAAGTTAAGAATTGAACGCCAGAAGCCGGCAGGATTATTACGGCCGTTACCTGTGCCCGAGTGGAAGTGGGAACACATTACTATGGATTTTGTAATCAGACTACCTTGATCACCCAAAGGGAATGATTCTATTTGGGCAATTACGAATAAGATGACGAAGTCAGCTCACTTTCTACCAATAAAGATGACGTTTTCTATGGATCGATTCGCACGACTTTATATTGATGAGATCGTTTGGCGACACGGGGTACTAGTTTCTATAGTATCGGATAGAGATCCACGTTTTACATCCAGCTTTTAGCCAAGTCTACAAGAGGTATTGGGGACTACTCTAAAGTTTAGCATGGCCTTTCATCCGTAGACTGACGGTCAGTTGGAGAGGACAATCCAAACATTAGAAGAATTGTTTCACGACTTTACTTTGCAAAATTTGCTCTTTCCTGTCTAGATATGCTTAGAGCATACGTCCTTTCTCACGTGCTAACAACGCAGCCTAGTGATATGAAGCCCGACTTTACGTATAAAGAGGAGCCAGTAGGAATACTAGACATGAAAGAACAAATTTTGCGAAGTAAAGTCATTCCAAGATAGCCCTCAATCCATCTCTATAATCAACCATAAAGATAATAAACAAAAGATTAACTCAAAAAGGCATCGTAGGTATGGATAGTGAACTGTTTGTGTATAATCAAGCTTTGCATGTGCTTGCATGTGTATATTTTTGAGTTTTATGGCTTGAGAATGTTCTAGGGTTTTGGTTTATATGAGTATATGACATGCATGCCAAGAAAATACAACAAAAATGAACACCACATAAGCTAATCTATCAAAACCCTAAACAACTTGATTTTCTGAGCTTACCAACTTTTTGTCATGAACTTTAAAACACCAGAAATAATTGAAGAAAAATGATCTAAACATGATTTTTATGTCCAGACCTAGATGTTTGAGTTCTCTTTCACACAAAATTGTTTTGAGGTGATTTCGTTGGGTAGAACTCCAGATATACCATTTTTACCAAAGAGTGACAAATCTTGACCACTCTGAGTTACAGACCTAAAAATCCTAAGTTAGAGTGAGAACCGAGCTTGGGGCCAAACATAAAACTTGTAGAGGACATGTTTATCTTACGGTCCACAAAATATGAGTCAAAAATATAAAATCTTGATAGGTCAAAACCCTTCCCAAAGTCACTATTGTGTTTTAGTAATTGACAGAGCTCTCTGTCACACATTTTTGTGAGGCCAAAAACCTAAGTTTTTAATAGCCAAATCCAAACGTGGTAAACATAAAATATGTAGCTAACATATTAAACTAAATACTGGGCAAAAATCAGTCCACAACACCATCGGATGGAGCCCCAAAGGTTTTGAGCATTCTCTGTTGAAAACCTATTCTACAGACCCTTTTTTAGGCTGACTGAACCCACTTTATAAATTGGCCAAAATCACCAATATTTTCCAAACAACTTGCCCTAACACAAAACATGAAACTTGTAGAGGACACCTTAAACTAAGACTTCCCCAAAAATTAGACTCATAGCCCTTGAATTGATTCCCCAAAATCGTGGCAACTTGGGGCCTAAATTCTGCACTTTTCTCTGTGAAGTGTTGAATAGTTTTCCATTAATTAAATCAAATGACTTTTTTTTCCTATGATCTAACCTTAGTGTTAAACATGAAAGTTGTAGAACATATTTTTATCTAATAGGTGCTCAAAACGTAGAAATTAAATCCATGTCTAGGTACTTCAAAACACTGTTGTAACTTTAAAATTGGCGCTTGAACAATTACCCGAATTTGGCTAAGTGTATGAGTAACATGTCACCTTGTGGAACTTGAATATACGGACTTTAAATGATTTATCTGAGTGATTGGTGTATGAAATTAACAATTTTATGATTAGAAACCATGCCGATAGGTTGGATCTATGTCACATAAATTATAGCTTATACTTTGATACTTGTACTCTGTGCTTTAGTAAGTTGTACCTTACGCTTTAAAGACTTGTACTTTACGCTATGTTGGTTTGTGCGTCATGCCATGTTTAGTTTCATACCATGCTATTGTTAAGTTGTACTTCAAGGTACGAGTTGTTGTACCATAAGTATCATTGCATTGCACTTGGGGCATCTTGTGGGTTGTATCCTGTATATTGGTTTTGGTAATTTCGTACCTTGGTCTTATTCGTGGAAATTTAGTTTCCGTCGCTCCTTGAGTTATGGTTATATTATAGAAGTGGTGTTGATAATGGGCTATATACATCTCGAGCCATGTTACGTCTTGAGCTATGTCACGTCCTGAGCCGAACAGCAACTATACGTCGCTATGATCGGGAACGTTGATGAACGGGAACCTAACGTACGAGAACGTAGTGGTACCATTCGGGTTCTTATATTGGATATGTTGACTTTGGACCATGTACGTCCTGAGCCGTGTTACATTCTGAGTCGTATCACGTCTTGAGCCGAACAGCCGCTATACGCCGCTGTGACCGGGAACACTGATGTACGGGAACCTAACGTACGGGAACGTAACGGTGCCATTCAGATTATCGTGTTGGGTATGATCGGCATTGGGTCATATACATCCTGAGCCGTGCCACGTCTTAAGCCGAACGTCCGCTATACGCCGTTGTGATCGAGAATGTTGGTGTACGGGAGCCTAACGTATGGAAACGTAATGGTGTTACTCAAAATTTAATTGATTGATTTATAATCGGAGTGGACATCTATATTGCATCCATTTGCTTCACGCACTAGCACATTTATTTATATATATGCTTACACTGTCGTAAATGTTAAATTTGTCTGTCTCAATGACCTTAAATTGTATTAGGTGTTATACGATATGTTTTGTAGGATATTTTGTAGTGAGTTTGTTAGAAGGTTTAGGAACTTTGCTTCTGGGCTTTGGCTCATGGTATTCGTGCCACAGGTGAGTATGATGAGTTCCTTGAGAAAGTTGCCCCCGAAGAAAAAGACGAAATTGAAGAACATAATGAGTGGCAAGAGCCAGCAGATTCCAACAATGCTAGCTGAAGAATTAGGTTTTTGCCTTTTGTTCTTTTTATTCAGTTTCCACGGGCATATGTAATCTTGTTAAATTTTTTGGTGAAACTGTAATCTTTATGTACTTGTGGACAGTTCAAAACTCTTAATGATGTAATATTTATGATATCTAAATATGAATGAATGGTTATAATATCCTCCTCATCTATACTTATGTATGTCCCGAGGTGCCTGGAGGACGGGGCGTCACAGTTTTGGTAGAGTTACAAGTAGCTTTGGGAACTAGTTTGCACTTTAGTACTACATTTCATCCTTAAACGAATAGCCAGTCGGGACACAAAATTCAAATTTTTGAAGACATGTTGCAAGCATATGTGTTGAATTGCTGCGGTTCGTGGGAAGATTATCTTCCGTTAGTGGAACTCATGTACAATAATAGTTATCAATCAAGTATTGAGATGGCACCGTAAGAAACTTTGTATAGAAGACCATATAGATCCCCCTTTGTTGGACCGAAGTTGGAGAGGCGTCCGTATTAGGACATGATTTGGTAAGGAAAACAACCGAGAAGATTGCAACGATTCGGAGGCGTTTGACCATGGCACAAAGTCGCCAGAAAAGTTATGCAGATAAAAGGAGACGACCATTGGCATTTGAAGTAGGAGATTTTGTATTCTTGAAAGTATCACCAAAGAAAGGTTTGGTGAGGTTCAGAAAAGGCGGGAAGTTATCACCACGGTATATAAGGCCTTTTGAGATATTTGAGCAAATCGGGGAGGTAGCGTATCGACTTGCCCTACCTCCGCAACTTTCATCCATACATGATGTGTTTCACGTATCAATGTTACGAAAGTATAAGCCTGACCCATTGCATGTATTAGTTGGTCATAGTTACGGCTAGAAGAACGACCGGTGAGAGTTTTGGACACTCGATAACAAATTTTGCGTGGGAAGACTTTATCTTATGTAAAAGTATTATGGCGGCATCACAGGGTGGAAGAGGCAACATGGAAAAGAGAGTTAGAAGTTTGATCTAGGTATCCAGAATTATTTGAGTCGTGACGAGGATCGAATTTCAACGGCGAAATTCCCCAAAGGGGAAAGTTGTAGCGACCCGGTACGTTTTAAATTTTTTGGTTAATTATTTTTGGCATGATTAATATTTTTAGATATATGTTTTAATAAAATATTTGGTGGGAATTGAAGTAAAGAGATTTGAAATTTGTCTTAAACTAAAAGAATATGAATTGAATTGATGTAAATGTTAATGGGAAAATTCGGAATAAGTTAATAAGAGTTTAAGTTGGAAACTTAAGTTAGAAATAAAGAAAATCGAAGTAGCACAGGTTCAGGGGCACTGCTCGAGCGGGGGGTAGTCCACTTAAGCAGACTATCGAATGAGTTAAGAACTTTTGCGAACTTTGGAGAAAAAGTAGGAGGATATATTTAAACCCAAACACTCTTACACCACGTGGGGCCCCAGAAACCTTCTCCTCTTCTCTTCTCTCTTTATCTTCATGAGAGCACACTACCAACCTCCCAAACCCTAACCCTCACACACCAAATAAGTGAGCTTAGAGCTAAATTGGAAGTGTACAAGGGAGGAGCTCAAGTCTTAGAGCAAGGGAGTTAGAATCTAAGCATCAAGGAGTTAAGAGCCCATACAATCAAAACCCTATGAGGGAGGATTTGGAGGAATCTTGAAGCTTTGAGCGATTTGAGGTAGGATCTAGACTACTTCTCATGGTTTATTATGATTTGTGTTGAGATTTTAGGAATTATGCAAAACCCTAATTGAACTCAATGTGTGATTGAAAGATTAAGTGTGGGTTTGTGTGTGTGTTAAATTGGTATGGTTGAGTACATGGCAAATTTGGGTTTTCTAGTTAAAATAAGGCGTTAATAAAAGGATAAAAAGGTTTTGAAAGTTTTATTGTTTGGTTAGGTGAATCAAAACTTTAAATCCTAGCATTCTCTTAATGATTTAAAGGATGATATCTATTTTTGAATGATAAACGTGATGGGTGCTGTTAGTTCTAGGCAACCCAAGAGGAGATGAATTGAGTCTTAAAAATTAATAACAATATTTAAAATCTTTTTGAAAGCCTTTTAATATTGCAAATAATTATAGCGAAACAACCAAAAATTAAAGCAATGCAAATATAAAAAAGGTTAGGGATAGAGAGATAGAGCCAGATACCAAGAATTTTATAGTGGTTTGGCTTCTTCCAAGCCTACGTCCACTCTTCAAGTTACCCCTTGAGTATTTTCACTATAGAGAATGCTTCTCGGGTGCATTCTAAGCCTTTACAACTTCAAGACTTTGCTTGAGTAAACTAATGTTTACGGGCACATTCAAAAGCCTATTTCAGCTTCAAAAAGATCCTATGAAAATAAGTTCCTATTTTCTTCTAATCTCTCTTGAACTATTCTTTAATGAAATTTACTCACTCACTCAAATGATAAAGGGTGACTTACCCTTGAATACAAAAAATGAGAGAATTAATGAGAAACACTCACTCTCTTTATAGAAATTGAATTACAATAAATGAGAAGGTAAATAGATATGAGGAGCAAGAGCTGAAGCTTCAGCAATAAATGTGAGTTTGAGAGTAATTAAGTTGATTCAAGCAATAAAACAGTGATTGTAAGTCTCCAGATAGATTAAATGATAAGAAGTTACTCCTTATATAAGCTCTTGTGCATTTATGACCGTTAGAGGTAGGTAGAAGTAATAAATGCCAAAAATCCAACCGTTAAGGTCTGTCACAAATTTGAATATGCGTCACAGGTATCGACACAAAAGCCTTTGGTGTCGACACAAAATGTCTAAGGCAGGTCTTTTAAGTGGTTGGATCGACACATTTCTTCTGAGGGGTCGCCACAATTTCTACAAGCTTTCTCACCAGCACAACGGTGTCGACACATTTGGATCTGGTGTCGACTCATTTGAACTTTAGAATCCAGAAGGAGGCACTTTGTGTCGACTCAAGTTTTGTTTGGTGTCGACACTAAAATCTGCAAAAACCCTCGGTATATTTGTGTCGACACTTTTGGACTTTGGTGTCGATATCAAATTCTTCAGCCGGGTTTGGGACTTTTGTGTTGACTCATCTTCTATTTTGTGTCGACACCCAAAATCTGCAGGTGGCATCGGTTCTTTTGTGTCGATACATTTTCTATTTGTGTCAACTCAAATAACCGGATACCAAAAGTGAGGAACCACTTTTGTGTCGACACAAAGTCAATTTGTGTAGACTCATTTTGAGTCCGTAGAGTTTCGGCTCTTTTGTGTTGACACAAAATTTATTTGTGCCAACACTAACTTTTGATACCTGAAAACAACTTCATAACACTGTTAGGGTGTCAAACCATTTGTTCAAAGGTGTTGACACACTCGATATGCTTCAAGTATACTTTAGCTTAAAAGTGTTTGATTTAAATTTCAATTGGGTTTAACACAAAATATTCTCTTTCAAGAATATCTAAGTGTTTTATTCCTTTTGAGAATTGATTCATTTCTTTTGGCTAAAGGTGTCAACTCAAATGTTCAAAATATGTTAACACTTTCATTTTGAAAACATAAAATATTATTCTTTTAAATCCATTTATTCTTAAAAAATGAATTATGAAAATCATCAAAATCAAAATAAAAAAACCCTTAGACTAACAATCTCCCCTTTTTTATGAATACAATCATTTCAACAGTTTCTAAAAAACATTTGAAAATATTTTTCAACAAGGGTTTTTTCCTTATCAATATGCCTTAAACATAAAATGCAAATGTAAAAGCTAAGCATTTCATCAACTTTGTAGTGAACAAAGTGAAGATAATTTGCAACAATAATTCAGAAACATTCTAAAAAAGAGGTGTATCAAAACAGATATGTGCACAAGTGTGTTTCTAATCCTAAACATCAATTATAGAGAGTATATAAGGAACTGTCAACCATATGATATCAAAAGAAATTTTAAACTCACAATCACATAACAGATTTGTTATGCGCGCGC
>JAULJZ010185335.1:0-21780 GCA_032270985.1 Heliamphora pulchella | reverse complement strand
GAAGACTAGACTTGTGCAACTAAAAATGTCCTGTTAATACAAAAAGTTTCCATTCTAATGTCCACGGGTTTTGAAAGGCACATCCATCAAATGCCATGCAGTTTCCAGAATGATGTTCAGCCAAAAAAAAATAGTAAATCAACAAACACTGAATCTATGCGTTCAGTTTCTTTTCAGAATGATGTTCAGCCAAAAAAAAAAAACAGATGTTCAGCCAAAAAAAAAAAACAGTAAATCAGCAAACACTGAATCATATGCGTTCAGTTTCTTTTCAGAATGATGTTCAGCCAAAAAAAAAACAGTAAATCAGCAAACACTGAATCTATTTTTGAATATAATAATGGAACTATATGCAATCTTTTGTCCAAATTTTTAGTCTTTTCCATTTTGGTATCTCCATCACATTTTTCTTATAGAGCTATGAGCCTATGACTATGAAAGACGGATTCATAATAATAGTAAAGCATATTATGATAACAAACGCCAAGTAAAATAACCTTCATATTTGTGCTTTTGAAACGCAAAAGAAGAAAATCATCGCAATGCAAGCCAAAAAACATCAAACAACAAAAATTAGGACAACCATACCAATATAACAATAATTCCATATCTGCACTACAAATTATGACATTCAGCACTCAAAACACAAACATTGAACTACCATGGGCATATTTCATGCAAGACTAAATTAGCAAAGACAAACTCTTAAATTGAAGCAATATTTTCAGTATCACAAATTCACAATGTGGAGGGGAAAAAACAAAAGAGTTCTAATAGCTAAAGAGAAAGAGTAAGAAGTGGCATAATAAATTTACCCTCTCCCTCTCTCTTTCCAGTTTCTTCTCTTCCTTTTCTTTCTTTCTCTGTGTTCGATCCCTGAAATTGAGCAGAAGTCAAACTAACAACAATAAGAAGAAACCAACCAAGCAGTACAATAAACCAGATAAACTGCCAAAAGAACCCTTAGCTAACTTTTAATTATTAAAATACAAACCAAAAAAGAAAACAGAAACTTGATTGTTCGAAAAAAACTTTAAAGGGTTTCAGCATGAGGGTATGGCATAAGCACACCTTAGTTCCTAGCACTGGCAAGATGCAAAGAAGACTCCATCAGCCACGAACTGTAACAAAACTTCATCTTACATATAAAACCAAACTTATAAACAAATATTATGTTAAATGACCAAGGGTTTACAAAAATTTAGTTATTGGATAAACCGATCTTGGGTTTTATATTGGGGATTTATATATCTATATGTAAATATAAAATTATGGAAAAAGATAGGAACCTACATGGGTGAAAGGTCAAAAGGTGGGCTTAATGTGAGAGTTGTGGCAAGCAGCGGTGGCAATCAGTGGGACGGTGGTGTGAGAGGTGGTGGCAAGCGACAGTGGCAATGTACAATGGCATGAGCGACGACGGCGCTCGGTGGTGGCGTGAGCAACAACGGCAATCGGCGGTGGCTTTGAGCGGCGGTGGCATGCGGCGATGACGTGAGAGGCAGTGGCGTGCGGCTGTGGCTTGAGCAGCCTGAGATGGAGAAGAGAGGCGTGAGACTAGGGGAGAGTGTGAGAGGAGGAATACCTTAGAAAATATCGAGAGAGAGAGGAATTAAAAAGTTTAATTTTTGTTTTAGTTAATTTTTAATCACATTTATAAGAAAAAAGTGAGATTAAAAAATTAATTTATTATCAAACTTTTTTAATAAATGAAATAAAAAATTTATATAATCTCACTTTATTTGATAAAGTGTGATTAAAAATTTTTCCTACTTTTTTATCACACTTTTATAAAAAGTGTGATCTTTTCAAATTTTAAAGCGTGATCATTTAACATTATTGTAGTAGTGTATATTTTTAGAATTTGTGAGTACTAGCGAACAATAGGCGGATATCTTTATCAAACCTCTTAATGAGGATTGTTTTATCATTATTAGACGAGAATTAGGCTTAATGCATGTTCGTGAGGTTGTCTAATCTTAATTCAATAAGATGTTTTAAATTAAATAGAACCTTGTTAATCTCATACCTTGCTGGAAATCAAAAATAGTGAAACCACTCTGATCAATCAACTGAACCCCTTTTCCCAGTCGACCGAACCAATTTTTCTCAGTCAAGTCGACTGAACCTACCAGTCTAGTCGACCGAACCTTCTAGATTTTCAAAAAATTGCAAAGCCGAACTACATTTAAATTTTGCTTTCTCATTTTCCACCTCTTGGCTTCTCTCTCCTAGGGCTCGAAATCTCTTATTTTTTTCTCTAAACGTTCCACACTCACTCCCTTATCTCACACCATCTTTCCACCATATTAAACCCTACATTTTCCATCTCTCAAAACCCTTCAATAGCACCTAGGGTTAGAGGAGGAAAGGGCAAATCCATTGCTAGAGAGGATCCAACTGGCGAGAATGACCAATGGTTCAACTCGAGTAAAGCCGAAATCCTCTACAAGCATCATCTCCAATCTTTAGATCCAATCTTTGGTAAGATTCTTAACATGAGATTCATGGATTCCTATTTTCCTCGTGTCTTACGTCTTTTCAATCGAATGAGTTGGGCGCCATATATCTTCTATCAACCAAAGGGTGTGTTTCCTCAACTTACACAATTATTTTATTCCAATCTTTCGCAAGACCTTTCACCAAATCCAAATGACCGTTCCATTCGCTTCACTACGTTTCTTTATGGGAAAACTTACAAATTTTCCGATAAAGATATTGCAAACCTTTTTGGAATGGGTTGAGGAGATTTTGTGTGTCCACAAATTACCTCTCAGTCATGGATCATGACCCACGATTTTACTCTCGAAACCTTTTTGCCTATGGTCATGACCGAACTCCCTATGAATTTTGCTCTCACTCCACCATATTCACAACTTACCCTAGAGGCCAAAATTCTTCACTTAATCATTACATACAATATTTTGCCTCGTAGTGGTTCTAGAACTTATATTTCATATTTTGATTGTTACATTTTGTGGTGCATCTATATGGAAAAACATCTTGACCTTCCCACCTTAATCTGTCAATGGATGATTGCCAAAGAGGGTACTAAATACCATATTCTTCCATATGGAGATTTTCTCACACCTCTTTTTGAGTCATTTGGTTTTTTCCCATCTCCTTCAAATTTTCTTCCACCTAAAAATTCTGATTTTCTAACCGCCACCACTTTAAAACAAATGGGTTATCGGCTACAAAATGGTCAGTGGGTTCCCAAAATTCAAAGGCAGGCACCTCAAGTAGTCTAAGATAGTGATGAGGAGGCCGAGGCTGCTGCCTTTGGTTATGATGATGATGCTCCACCTACCTCACCTTCTGCACATCCACCTGCTGCTTCCACTGCTCCTGTTGCTCCTACTGCTCTTGATCCCTCCACCAAATCTTTTTCAAGAAATTGGTGAAATCCTTCTCAAAGAGAGTCGACAAACAATTTTCCAAAATCAACACCTCACCCGTCTCGAGGATGCCTTTGGTGTTTCTCCTTATGATGCTTCGTCACATGAGGATGAAGGTGATGGTGATGACGACGACGATGTCGATGAGGATGACTCTAGCTCCACTTTTTGATAATGCCAAAAGGGGGAGAACAAAGTGACCAAAAAGAAAGCTTAAAGAAGGAAAAGTTCACTTCATTCTCTTCACTTTTACTTATCTTTTGGAGAGCATTGTTTTTGAGAGCCATATTTTTAGATCATGTACTTATGCTACTCTTATTTCTTATGGTTATGCTACTTTCATCTTATGGTTGTGATTGGATTTTGTTATGCTTGGATATTTATTTTTGGATGGTTATGTTTTATGCATTGGTTATGCTTATGTGGTCATAATTGTTTTATTCATTGGTTATAAATAAAGCTCTATGAATGAAATGAACTTCTTTATGCATATAGTAAGGGGGAGTTTTTCAACTCTCTAAGTTTATTATCTCATGCTTATTGATAGGAGAAGCTTTATTTAAGCTTTCCTACATTATTTTGCTTGTGTTTGTCATCATTAAAAAGGAGGAGATTGTTGGCCTAATAAGGCTTAAATAACCGATTTTCATGATAACAAACCTATGTATCTAATTGTGCAAATTGAGATTGTTTAATAGGAAACATATGCTTATCACAATCCAAGAAACAAAATGGAAGCCATGACGTAAAATCTCAAATCAAGTTCTTTGGCGACAAGCTTTGTGGAACAAATGCAAAAAGTTGAGATATTGAAGACTTGAAGAACAAATTGTAAATTTTATTTTTTTAGGATCTTTGTACATTCACATTATCTCTTGAATATTTCTTTGAAGCTCATAGGAATCCTAAAAAGTCATAAAAACATTTTTCCAAATAAAAGAGTGATCAAAATATTTTGAAAAAATATAAATCTGAATTTTTAATGATCCAATCGACTGAGGCTTTATATCAAGTCGACTGAGTGAACTACCAAAAATGATGTTTTAGATCTAAATTAGTTTAATTGACCGACCCTTGAAGTCCAGTCGACTGAAGTGAAGTTCAATCGACTGAACATACTTCTTCAGTCGACCGAACAAGTTAAAATTTGAATTTTTCTGAAAAACGGCTAGTTGACATTTCCATACATAGCCCAATGGCTAGTTTAGAAATGAGGCCTATAAATAGAGCCCTTGAGCTCTTGTTTCAATCACTAAAAGCCTCTCAAGCCTTCTCTCATATACATTCTCTAAGTGGTTCAATTTCTTAAGTTTTCATTCATATTTTTGAGAGAAAATCATTAGATTTCTTGTTGAGCTTCATTGTTATATTTCTTGAGAAGTGAGTTTAGAGCTTTCATTGTTTGTACTTCATCTGCTCATCCTAGGAGTGAATCTCTTGTCCACATTCTTCTTATTTCTTATTTGTGATTGAGAAAGGCGTTTCTCAAAAGAGGCTAATCCGCCTATAAGGATTGGGTTGCTTGAGAATGGTGCATTCTCAAGAAGAGGCTACTTCGCCTAGACTAAGGAGATAGGCTCCTCCACCTATTGAAGGAGAGGTAGTAAGAAAATCCTCATAGCAGTTTGCTTAAGGCAAGGACGTATGCCGTAGCGCCGAACCTTGTAAAAATCGTGTTGTTCATCTTCTAGTTTGTTCATTTCTTTTATTTATTTTATTGTTGGTTCACTTTACATCACACACGCTTGCACTTAGATTATTCATCATTATTTGATTCATTCGCTTCGCAGGTAATATCATTGCACTTTAATTTTCTATCAAGAAATTAATCTATTTGCAAACTAAAATTGAAAGCTATAAAACAATAAAAGTGTTCTAACATTTCACTTGCATCTTTTATTTCTCACATACTTTAATTGTTAATGCTAGAAAGTTTTGAATCCTTTCAAATTAAAATATTCTTGTATCTTTATCTAGAAGTCTTATTTGAAAAATATTAAACTTGAAAGCTATACTTTATTTTGATTAACAAGAAGTTTTGAAATCCACACTTGTACATAAATCTTTCAACAAATAGTTTTTGTTCAATACAAATTAACTTGTGATTTAAGTAATATTCTTGTGAATTAAAAATCATACACTTATATTTGAATATTTGATCTAATTTTTTTTAATATCTAATTCACCCCCACTTGGAAATACACACTTACTATCAAAGCCTTTTTGGCGATTATATTTAATGCATATATGTTTAACTTTGTGAGTAAACATCGGGCTGGGTATTGTTTATGGTTGTTTATGGGTGTTTCACGTGACCTGGAGTTTGGGGCGTGACAAAATGGTATCAGAGCTCTTGGTTCGAATATTTAAGAGTCGTGGAAAGAGGGTGCATTACCGTGTGAGGTTGATTGCGTGTGCTTGACTGCATGTGTTTAGATGTTTTAGTAGAACGAGCAGGATAGCGTGTTGGCTATGTGCATGATGTGTATGTGAGCATGGGTGTTGAACCCTAGGATTGATTAGTCTTAGCTTCGGGCGTTTAGATTAACAACCTTAGGAGCCAAGTTAGAAACGCGTTTAGCTGACGTGATTTCTAGCAGGGAATCTGAGTAGGTTATCCAAATTGACGCGTCATTCTTGTCGGTTCTCCTCGGTATGTGGGGTTTATTTAGCTTGAACTTATGTGACTATGTGTTAGCATGTTTATGTATTTAGTACTTATGTTCACGTGATGTGCTGCATCTTATGCTCTGTGTTTCTTTCATGTTGACGTGATGTCTGCGCAGAGAGACCGAGGCTGTGGTCGAGGCCGTGGCCGTGGTTTTGGCCAAGGGGATGTGCCTATCCCTGATGTTAGGGATACAAATCCTCCCCAGGGACTAATGGATGCGACTGAGTTGCTGCGTGTGCTGGTAGGTTCTATCCAGCAGTTGGTTGAGACTGCTAGGGGGAGAGAGAGAGCCCGAGTTGAGGGCAATGGTGGCGATGCGAGAGTTCAGGCATATGGATCTTCCTACCTTTGCTAGGGATCCTAATCCTATAATGGCGACAGAGTGGTTGGTTATTGTTTATAGTTACTTTTGGGTGTTTCACGTGACCTAGAGTTTGGAACGTGACAGAATGGTATCAGTGCTCTAAGTTTGAATACCTAAGAACCGTGGGAAGATGGTGCATCACCGTGTGAGGTTGATTGCGTGTGCTTGACTACATGTGTTTAGATGTTTTAGTAGAACGAGCATGATTGCTTGTTGACTATGTGCATGTTGTGTATGTGAGCATGGGGGTTGAACCTTTGGATTGGTTAATTTTACCTTCAGGCGTTTGGATTAACAACCTTGGGGGCCAAGTTAGAAACGCGTTTAGCTAACGTGATTTCTAGTAGGGAATCTGAGTAGGTTATCCAAATTGATGCGTCATTCATGTCGTTCTCCTCGGTATGTGGGGTTTGTTTAGCATGAACTTATGTGATTACGTGTTAGCATGTTTATGTGGTTAGTGCTTATGTTCACGTAATGTGCTGCATCTTATGTTCTGCGTTTCTTTCATGTAAAAGTGATGTTTGCGCGGAGAGAGCGAGGCCGTGGTTGAAGCCGTGGTTTTGGCCAAGGGGATGTGCCTATCCCTGATGTTGGGGATGTAAATCATCCCCAAGGACCGATGGATGCGACTGAGTTGCTGCGTGTGCTGGTAGGTTCTATCCAGCAGTTGGTTGAGACCGTTAGGGGGAGAGAGAGAGCCCGAGTTGAGGGCAACGGTGGCGATGCTTGAGTTCTGACGTATAGATCCTCCTACCTTTGCTGAGGATCCTAATCCTACAATGGCGACAGAGTGGTTGGAGCTGGTGACTCAGATCTTTGATACGTTGTAGATAGTGGAGGATGATTTGCGGGTTCCTTTTGCTACCTTCCAATTGAGAGGGGATACTCACGAGTGGTGAAAAAATGCCAGGAATACTGTGGAGGGCACGTGGGCAGCTTTCATAGGGGTTTTTCTAGAGAAGTATTTTCTAGCTTCATCGAGAGACTTGTATAGGGAGGAGTTCTTTGCTCTCACCCAGGGAGCGATGGGTATTATGTAGTACGAGGCCATGTTTACTAGCCTATCACGATTTGTACCAGAGTTGGTCAGTACAGATGAGCTGTAGTCGAAGAGGTTTGAGCGGGGCTTGAGGCCAGCGATCAGGGAGTACGTAGCAAGGATAGGGCTGCGTGTTTTTACAGAGCTGGTGGAGGCAGCAGCGAGGATTGAGAATACTTTGTTTAACATGAACTTATGTGACTATGTGTTAGCATGTTTATGTATTTAGTACTTATGTTCACGTGATGTGCTGCATCTTATGCTCTGTGTTTCTTTCATATTGACGTGATGTTTGTGCGGAGAGAGCGAGGCTGTGGTTGAAGTCGTGACCGTGGTTTTAGCCAAGGGGATGTGCCTATCCCTGATGCTAGGGATACAAATCCTCCCCAAGGACCAATGGATGCGACTGAGTTGCTGCGTGTGCTGGTAGGTTCTATCCAGCAGTTGGTTAAGACTGCTAGGGGGAGAGAGAGAGCCCAAGTTGAGGGCAACGGTGGCGATGCGAGAGTTCTGGCGTATGGATCCTCCTACCTTTGCTGGCGATTTTGATCCTACAGTGGCGATAGAGTGGTTGGAGCTGGTGACTCGGATCCTTGATACGCTGCAGATAGTGGAGGACGATTTGCGAGTTCCTTTCGCTACCTTCCAGTTGAGAGGGGATGCTCATGAGTGGTGGAAATATGCCAGGAATACTGTGGAGGGCACATGGGCAGCTTTCACAGAGGTTTTTCTGGAGAAGTATTTTCCAGCTTCATCGAGAGATTTGTATAGGGAGGAGTTCTATGCTCTCACCCAGGGAGAGATGGGTATTATGCAGTACGAGGCCAGGTTTACTAGCTTGTCCCGGTTTGCACCAGAGTTGGTGAGTTTAAACGACTTGCAATCGAGGAGGTTTGAGCAGGGCTTGAGGTCAGCGATCAGGGAGCACGTAGCAGGGATGGGGCTGCGTGTTTTTACACAGTTGGTGGAGGCAGCAGCGAGAATTGAGAATACTTTGATTGAGATTCGGGTTTCCAAGGAGGCCAAGACACTGTAGGGTGGGACAGAGGCACAGATAAGTAGGCGTTCCGGCAAGAGGCAAAAGTCCTCTGGCCTTAGTTTTCATCCATCTAGATTACCACAGCAGTTCTCTGCACCAGCACCATCAGTGGCTTCATCTGGGAGGCCAGAGCAGAGGGAGTTGATTTGTTATCAGTGTAGGCAGCCAGGGCATTGTGCTAGTGGATTGGCCGCAGCCGAGGCAGTCCCTCGGTTCATGGATTTAGTCACAAGGGAGGAAGCTACAGATTTTTTATGGATGTGGCCAGCCGGGACATATTCGTAGGAACTGCCCTCAGGGAGGTAGTGTACCGGGCACGGTAGGCACACCAGTGAGTTCATCTGTACAATATCGATAACAGCATCCCGAAGTTCAGACTTCCTGAGTTGTAGATGGGGGAACTTTAGTTCAGTCAATACAACAACTGACAGTGCTGGGCTATAGCGGGCAGACTAGAATGATGCTGGGTCGAGTGTATGCCCTTGGAGGTCCCAATTCTTCCAGGGCACTGGTTGTACTTGATGATGCAGCTATGACTCCAGTGAGCAGAGGTACTTTCTAAATATGCCGCTTTTGGGCCGGTGTTCTACATTTCTTTGTTTGGGGAGTTGGTGGTGGACTCCGTGGACGGTGTGCTGTGTTGAGATAACGGTTGGTGAGGATGTGAGGTTGGGTGAGTTGTAGATCCCATGCCTTTGAGGTAGTTTGCCGTTGTTTATGATGCCTGACCTTATTTTACTATATCTTAGGAATGGTTTGGCTGACCATCTCTCATGCCTGTGTCGATTGCGATTAACGGTTTGTTTTCTTTCGACCTTGTGCTGAATTTTAGAGATGAAATTCCTTCAAGGGGGATAGAGTTGTGAGTCCTTGATCCGTTTTCTTTTTTGGCATTTTTCGATGCGCATTTGGTGTTTTTGTTTTAGTATGTTTATATGCGTTTTTATGCATGTTCGGATTTAGAGATGCATGGGGGTTGGTTCCCCGGGCCGTTGGGCAATGTGTTGTGAATTTAAAAAAAAAAGAAAGATATTTTCATGGCCTATAAATATCTCGCGTTTGATATTTTCAAAAGATATTTTCAAAACTTCTCAGCTAAGTTTTCCCTTTTTCTCTTTGCCTTCTCGCTAACTTATCGGGGGCCCGGGGCTAGGTTTTCGACGATCCAATAGCTGATCCTTGTTATTGGCATGGTGGGCTACGCATCCATTCGGATGAAATTTTATTCCAGCAAAGTTTGGTTTGGCACATAGATCGAGGCGTCGAGTTTTTAACTTAACGAGGTAGGATCCTAGACTCTTATGTCATATAAGGATGCTATATGTAATCTTGGGTGTTTTTAGCATCTTAAAATGCATGAAATCGAGTTATGTTTTGATAAATTGGATTTTTGGTTCAAAATCATTTTTCATTTCAAGGGTTAGGTTTTGGTTTAAATGGGCGTTGTGTGTTGTTTTCGGTTAGATGGAATCGATTTGTGATGGTTCCTTTTGCGATTTCGTGGTAGTCTTGGGCTAGGGAATGTCTGAGGGTGTTAAAAAGGGAGTTTTGAGGCTTCGTTTTAGGTTTGTGAGGGCTGACCCAGTAGCTTGGAGTCAAGTTTCGCTTGGAGTCAATCGACTGAACTGGGCAGTTCAGTCGACTAGATCGTGGTTTTGAGGGTTTAGTCGACTGGATCGAGGAGGTTAGTCGACTGACCAGTGTTTTTAGGGAATTTTGTGAAATTCCAATAGCTTGTTTGGGTCGACTGGGTGGGGGTCCAATCGACTGATGTCCTGTGTGGGGCGTTTTTGGTTGTTTTAGTGGCTGTGGTAGTTTTCTGGTGGATTGGGTTGCGAGGTTCTTTTGACTGGCTCTCCTCTAGTGGAGTTTTAGTTGATTGAATTATGGAGTTATGTCGATTGGACTCATAAAGAGGGGCGTAGGTCGTGGTGATCCGTGGTGGTTCATTTAGTTGTCATCCTTAGGGTGACGTGGGTTAGATGCGATGTGAGGTGAATGGTTAGATACGGGTTGTCAATCCACGGTTGTGTGCATGGTGGTTAGTATGGGAGGTTTGGATTGACCTTCGGTTGCATGGCATGGGTGTCGTGGCGAGTTATGCGGCACGTGGTGCCATTATATGAAACATAGTGTTTATATGTGGTTATATGTGATCATGCTATATCTAGAATTCTAGTTTCATTTATGCATGGGTTGCATGACATGCATGTGTAGCATGAGTCGCGTGTGTAGCATGTGATGTGGTTTTATAAACGTAGTGTTGGTACGTGATCTTATGCATTAAAACTCTAGTCTATCTATACATATGTGTATGGAATGTGATGGACGGATATGTGGTTCTGTAAATTTTAACTCTGGTTAAAGGTGTATGAGTTGGGACTGATGTCTCTCGGTGAAAGTTCGAGAAGGTGTATTAGTTGGAGTTGAGGTCCCTCGGTGAAAGTTCGAGAAGGTGCATTAGTTGGGGGCTGCGGTCCCTCGGTGAAAGTTCAAAAAGGTACATGGATTGCATGTGAAGCATTATGGGATAGATAAAGCCAATTTCGAACTGTTTTTATGACTCGTGTGAGTTGTGATATAAAATTGTTTTCAAACCCTTTTTGAGGCTCATGTGAGTCAAAAAAATGGTTCTTATCCTTGCATCCGGTTTGTTTGTAAAAACTGTGTTAAGGCTTGAAAGAGAGTCAAAAGCTGTACTTAGTTTCCTAGTATGTTTAGCTTATATTTCATGCTTGTTTAGTTTCTGCTGAGTTTTGGCTCACGATGTGGGATTCGAAATATTTTTCAAGTACCGGTCACGCAGGTTGATTCGGGGTTTCCGGTTGGAGGCGGAAGATCTATAGTCTTCCTTTTTGCTCTTTTGATGTTGTATGCTTATAAGATGTTTTTTCGGTGTTGGAACCGTGCAATGTAAGCCTTTTTTGTGGTTATATTTAATGCATGTATGTTTTTCTTTGTGACTAAACATCGTGTTGGGTATTGTAGATAATTATTTTTGGGTGTTTCAAGTGACCCGGAGTTTGGGGCGTGACAAACAACATCGCTATGACCCAAGAAACCAATGACGGGTTACCATAATCAATGGGGAAAAATTGTACAAAATTCATCGAGAAGGGAGAATATCCGAGCCAACCCAGTAAGAAGGACCAAAGAGCTATAAGGAGACTTTGCCGCACAATTCATAATCTATGGGGAAAAACTGTACAAAAGAGGATATCTAGGAGTTAATAAACTTTATGTTGACACAAAAGAAGGACACGGGGTGATGAGAGAAATTCATAGAGGAGTTTGCGGACCTCACATGAGCGGGATGATGCTGGCTAAAAAGATCATGTGCCGAGGATATTTCTGAATGACCATGGAAGCAGACTACCATCAGTTTATTTGGAGATGCCGAAAGTGCCAGATCCATGCAAACCTCATGTATGTACCACCATCGCAGCTGTGTAACATGACCTCACCCTGGCCGTTATCGTTTTGGGGAATCGACGTCACAGGGAAGGTTACACCTAAGGCGTCAAATGGGCACGAGTTTATTCTCGTGGCAATTGATTATTTCACGAAGTGGGTCAAAGCTACCTTCTACTCCATCCTAAAGGCTGCCTAAGTAGCTAGGTTCATCAAAGAGAATCTCATTTGCCGGTACGGAGTCCCGCACGAGATAATTTCTGATAACGGTTCCCACTTTCATGGAGAAATTTTAGATCTATTGGAGGAATACCAGATTGTTAGTCACAAATCCTCACCATACAGACCACAAACCAATGAGGTTGTGGAAGCCGCAAATAAGAATGTGAAGAAGATCCTTTAGAAAATGTTAGAGGGAAGTAGGAATTTGCTAGAAAAGCTACCATTTGTGCTTTGGGGATATTGGACGTCAATTGAAACTTCAACCAGGGCCACACCGTATGCCTTGGTTTACGGAATGGAAACAATCCTACCTATCGAATTTGAAATCCCGTCTTTGAGAATAATGGTCGAGAATGGAATTCCTGAGACAAAATGGGAGAGGAACATATTTGAAGAATTACTCTTGTTTGATGAAAGAAGACTTCAAACACGGTTTTATGTTCAAGGGTATCAGAGGAGGATAGCTCAAGCATTCAACAAGAAGGTTAAGTCTCAAGACTTAAAGGAAGGTGATTTAGTCCTCAAAGAGATCTGAGCTTCGATTTTCGACCTTGGGGGCAAGTTCAAACCCAATTGGGCCGGACCCTATCTTATTAAAACCCTCATGTCAAGAGGTGCTGCAATTCTGATGGACTTTGACGGAAATGTTTTCTCTACACCTATCAATTCAAACCAACTTAAAAGATTCTACCCCTGAGGAAAAAGCCTACAAAAGGAGAGCCTCAATACCCGAGTGTTACGCCTTGAACTACGTTATGACCTGATTCCCTTCCTTCGAGATGCGTAGGCAACTTCTGTTAGAAGTTCGGCCCAAACCTTTGTTCAGAATTCCTTCCTTGTAACCGTGCTTCAAGTAAGTTGATCAATGCAAAAGCTTGTTTTAAGTTTCTCTAATAAAATGATTATGTTGTAAGAATAGAATTTAAAAATTCATCGCAAACAAAAAGTGGAGAACCATTCATTAATGAGTTTACTGATACAAATTTCAAAAGATATAAGAGAGGCTCACAAATCCTCATCCTAAAAATCTAAAAAGGAAAGCAAACATAGATATTGAGACAGCAAAAGCAGTCAAGTCCTCCTTCTATTTTCATCTCCTCCTTGTCCAACCTCGTGCTCTATCTCTATTTGCGGCCAAGCCCTGTAAACCTCAGAAAGCCTACTATCGAAGTCCCTGCCAACTGGTATCCTCAGTCAAGAGGACTAAGCCCACTGATACTGACCTAGGAAAGGGTCCCGGTGAGGATAACTGTACAAATGGCTCATAGAAGTCTCGGGACAAATCTGGGTACGCCTAAACTGGCGAAGAATGCGATAAGGTTGACAGAAGGTGGCTAGTTTCAAGCCAACCAACAGGACCCTCGAGTGACCGGCAGTGGAAACAATCATAGAAGATATTTTCAGTTAGGGGCATAGCCAAGAGATGTCCTCCCTAGTTAAAGAACTCAGATAATCCTTCCAATCATCTTTAGTGGAGCAAAGTCGGTAAACCCGACGACGAATAAAGGACTTAATGCTGTAAGTATCAGATACAGGTTTCACCAACAGATTCACCTTCTCCATCAACTAAACTTGAGAGAAATAAAGAAAAAGGAGAGCTGAGTGAAAACATCTGAGAGAATAAAGAAAAAAGGAGAGCTGAGTGGAAAAACTTGAAGAGAAATACAGGAAAAGGAGAGATGAGCGAATACCCGCAGCAAGAGTGCACTACCAGCAAGATAAAGAGCACCCCCAGCATGGACTCCATCTAACCCTAGAAGCGTCTCAGCTAGAATCAATGAGACAGGGTCCTGACCCTCATGAATCTGATAGGCCACATTCACCAAGGAAGAGCTACCCTACCCATCTGAAGGTTTTAGGAGGAAGTGAGCCAAAAGACAAATGCACATAGCGTACCTACGCTGAAGCTGAAAAGGGAAGTCGCCAAGGGACCCTCGCGACTCAAAGAGGTCTATGATCCAAGCCACATCGAGGGATCCACCATGAGTAATCAAAGCAGCCTCTATCTCTAGCACTCAAGAAAGGAGCAGGGACTATCACTTCATCGTGACCTGAGATCTCAAGGACAGCAGAGAAATCCTCTACGGCCGAACATAACTCCTCAATGCCGAAGCGAAAGATGTCCATTTCAGGATCCCACAATTGGGCAGCCCTTCGAAGTAGATGCCAATTAACCCTCATACTTCGCAAGGAGAATAGCGCATCTAGGCCAAAGTTGAGGAAGTTCCTGTGCTCGACCAGAGAAAAGTCGCCCATCCAAGCCAACAAGGAGTTGTTATAAGAGTGGGCAATGAAGAATGCAAGGAAAATGCAAAGTATACAGAACAGTAGGGCCTGGAGTAGTGTTACTCTTTTATAGAGTTGAAAAAGGAGGGAAACCTAGAATCTGGCTGAAGTTTCGCGCCAAAAAGGTTACTCGCGGCCGTCACCTTGTTTCTTACGGCCGCCGCTTCCTTTTCCCACGGCCATCACATTGTTTCTCCCAAACTTCACGAACGTGACAATCAAAATCCAGGCCATGAACTATTGTTCACATAAGTTCAGGCTGCCCTTTTAGAAAGGCACGGCTGTGACTTTGTTCCTATGACGCCCCAAACATCCGGGTCACGCGAAAGCCCACCAAAACACCCATTTAAGGAAAATAGGTTTCACAGTTGATAATCAAAATGTACAACATTTGGATAAAATCCCAATAGTTCAACTCTCAGAAACTATAAAGCATGCATCCTCATACATAATAAACATATCGCCTAAAGGCGTACAAAACCAGCCATCACAGGCGTCACATGTGCAAGTACATGTCTCAAAAAAGGGAAAACTACAGCAAGTCTTCCATCACCTCTGCAAGTAGGTCTACTCCACATGCTCACCTGAAAAGGGTTTCACAGCAAAAAAAAATCTCACACCGTGAGCCGAAGCCCAATAGAAAAGAGACTGCAAAATTGTAATACTGGTCATGCAATCATATGGTGGGAGCGAACTCGACCACAATGCTCAAACAGGTTTTTCTCTAAAAAATCATCAATTTTTTCATCCTTGAAACTATGCATATAACCAGACAGATATCATGCCACAGTTAAGGAAAAGTAGTAAAACACAGCATTCTCCATTCAGAACATGCAATCGAGGAGACACGATAAAATGCAATCCTATGTATCGACTCTGCCACACAGACAAAGGCAACAACTATAGACTCTCATCCATTACCCTGAACCTGTAGGCTTAGTAATGACAAGTTCTATATGGAGTCACGACAACGATGCCATTCACAGAGGCAATCGAACCACTCAATTTACAGGAATAACCCGAAGGTACAGAGCACCTGCTGCTTTATTTACGAGACCTGATCCCGAGGGCACAAAGCACCCACACATACTCAATTTACGGGGACTAACCCGAAGGCACAGAGCACCTACGCTGCGTACGTTTTCAAACTTACACCGAGAAGCAATGGAAGACCAACTCAACAATACCTACTGTCACGGTACATCTAAGGAGAACATTTCAAAACCCTCAAACAGATATACAGCACATGTATATAAAGAGATCCAATCTATGAACCATGGAGATCAAACAAAATATGTAAAAACATGATTTTCACCAAAATGTTTTAGAAGTTGAGACTCAACCCTGAGGGTTAGCTCCAAACCTTCATAAACACGTTTGAAAAGTTTTCCCAAGATTCCATTTTCAAACCATCCTTTTGAAAACCTCAGATAACCCTTTTTAAACCATAGAGTTTCATAAAAACCATGCATAGACATCGCACGAGGAAAGCTTGAACCAAAACACATCATTTTCCAAAACAGCCAGGTTCAGTCGACTGGACTCACCCTCCAGTCGACTGAAAAAACACACTGGAAAGGAGAACCCAAAACAGAAGCCATTTCAGTCGGCTGACCTCCCAAGTCCAATGGACTGAACCTCCAACATGATGATCTAGTCGACTGAACTCATGGGTTCAGTCGACCGAACCAGCCCAGATCATGTTTTTGAGCTACGATTTTGATTTTCAAATCTCCGATCAAGCCTCAAAAACACCTATTTTGATACCTAGGAGCATACTCGAGCTCAAAGCTATCAAAAAAACCTCGAAAGGAACATCCCTCTTTCGATTTCATCCAACCGAACACCGAAACACGATTTCAACCCAAAATCAGATTTGAAACATAAATCAATTTTCATGCATTTTTACACAGTAGAAACACATAGGATTACATGTAGTACCCTATAACAGTTATACAATCTAAGATCCTGCCTCGGTGAGTTCAAAACTCGACGTCTCGATCCACATGCAAAATCGACCTTCACCGGAATGGAATTTGACTGGATGGATGCACAGACCATGATGCCAATTCTAAGGATCAGTAGTTGGTTTATCACCAAGCCTCGAGGCCCCGAGAAGTTAGAGAGAAGGCAGAGAAAAAATTGGAGGAAACTTAGAAGTTAAGTTTTCAAAATATCTTTTAGAAAATATCTAAGTCCCGATATTTATAGGTCTCCAAAATATTTTTTTTTTTTAATTTTCAAAATTCGGACGACAACTCCCTACAACCCCGGGAACCAACCACGCATGCTCAGATAAACTTAAACATGCATCAAAACGAGTAAATCACACATCTTGGAAATATATATGCAACTCACATCATATATACATAAGTCTCAAAAAGAGACGGGTCTGGGTCTCACAACTCTCCCCCCTTAAGGAATTTCGCCCCTGAAATTCACAACAAGGTCATGAGCTGAACAGGTCTGGGTATCTAGCACGCATCCCAGACTCGAGCTCCCACGTCGCTTCCTCAACCCCGTGATGATGCCATAGGACCTTAACATAAGAAATTATTCTGCCTAGCAACGTCTGCTCCTTTATATCAAGAATCCTCACTAGACGCTCCTCATAAGTGGCATCCTCATCCATCTGCAGGTCAGCCCAATCTAACATATGTGACGGATCAGGCTCGTACCTCCGAAGCATAGAAACGTAAAACACGTTGTGCACAGATGCTAACTGAGGTGGTAACGCCAAATGGTAAACAACCTCTCCAATCCTGTCAAGAATCTCAAAAGGTCCAATGAAATGCGGTGATAGCTTCCTGCTATGACCAAATCTCGTCAAACCTCTACGTGGTGAGACCTTCAAAAACACATGATCCCCCACTACAAACTCCAAAGGTCGCCTCCTCTGATCTACATAACTCTTCTGGCGGCTCTGCATTGTCAGTAGGCGCTGGCGAATCGCCGTAACCTTCTCCGTCGTCTCCCGTACCATGTCGGGTTCCAAGACTGTGGTCTCTCCCACATCTGTCCAACATACGGGCGATCTACTTAGTCTACCATACAGCCTCATACGGTGCCATCCCAATACTGGACTGATAGCTATTATTGTATGCAAACTCTGCTAAAGATAGAAGATCCTCCCACGAACCTCTAAAGTTAAGGACACAAGACCTCAGCATATCCTCCAGAATCTGTATAGTCCTCTCTGACTAGCCATCCGTCTGGGGTTGAAAAGTAGTACTGAACATCAAGCTCGTCCCCAAGGCCTCCTGCAGACTCTGCCAAAAGCGCGAAGTGAAGCGCGGGTCTCAGTCTGAAACAATGGATATTGGCACTCCGTGCAATCTGACTACTTCCCTGACGTACAAGCTACTCAGTCATTCCACCGAATCCCTCACTCAGATAGGGAGAAAGTGTGTAGACTTCGTCAACCTATCAACCACAACCCACACGACATCGTGTCCCCTAGGTGATCGAGGAAGTCCTGACACAAAGTCCATCGTGATGTGCTCCCACTTCCACTGTAATAGAGGCAACGACTGTAGCAATCCTACCGGTCTCTGATGTTCCTCCTTTACCTGCTGACAGGTGAGGCATCGGGAAACAAACTGGATTACATCTCGCTTCATCCCAGTCCAATAAAACTAACGACATAAGTCATGATACATCTTCGTGCCTCCAGGATGCCCGGCAAGACGAGAATGTTGACACTCTTGTAAAAGATCAGCTCGGCATGACTCTGGCATAAACAACCTGCCTGCCAACTTCAAACTCTTATCAGAACCCACAATCTAGCCTGCTATATCCTCGCCACTAGCAACGCGGTCTCGTATCATCTGAGCCTCCTGGTCCGCCTGTTGGACCTCTAATACACATGTTATCAACGCTGGTTGAGTAACTACAGAAAACAAGGAGGTACCCGTCTCAATCTGCCTGAGGCATAAATCAAATTCCCCAACATCTGCAAGCATGTCCCACTCACGTATAGCCACAAAAGCTAACGACCCATGAGATCTCCTACTGAGCACATTTACCACAACATTGGCCTTTCCTAGATGATACTGCAAGCCAAAATCGTAATCGTCCAACAACTCCATCCATCGGTGTTGGGGCAATTTCAGGTCTTTCTGCAAAAACAAGTATTTTAAGCTGTTGTGATCGGAGAAAACCTAAAATGCTCACCATACAGATAGTGATGCCATGTCTTCAAGGCGAAGACCACTGCTGCCAAGTCCAAATCGTGTGTCGGGTAATTCCACTCATGCGTCTTCAACTGTCAGGAACCACAGGCTACAACCTTACCTTCTTGCATCAGAACACATCTGAGATCGTCATGTGATGCATCACAGTACATAGTATATCCCAAACCTCGCTCTGGAATGATCAACACTGGCGAACTAGTCAACCTCATCTTCAGCTCCTAAAAAGCTGACTCACAGGACTCACTCCAGGCAAACACAACTCCCTTCCGCGTCAGGAGTGTCATCGGTGCAGCGAGTCGAGCAAAATCCTTCACAAACCGTCGATAGTAGCCGGCTAGACCCAAAAAACTACGTATCTCAAAGACACTCTTCGGTCGTTCCCAACCGGTAACAGCATTTGTCTTTGACGAATCCACAGCTACCCCGTCTGTCAACACCACGTGTCCTAAAAATCTCACCTCAGACATCCAAAACTCGCACTTCTCAAACTTCGCATACATGCGATGGTCTCTCAAAGTTTGTAGTACGATCCGTAGGTGATCCTCGTGTGCCTCCCTTGTGGGTGAATATATTAGAATATCATCCACAAATACTACCACAAAACTGTCCAGATAAGGATGGAAGATCCGGTTCATCAGACCCATGAACGTAGCCGGTGCGTCCGTCAGATCGAATGGCATAACCAAAAACTCGTAGTGACCATAGCGAGTCCGAAAGGCGGTTTTTGCTATGTCCTCGTCCCTAATCCTCAACTGGTGATATCCTGACCACAAGTCAATCTTCGAGAAGCAGCTCGAATCCCTCAGCTGATCAAACAAGTCGTCTATCCTCAAAATCGGATACTTGTTCTTCACTATCACTTGATTCAGCTTCTTGTAATCGATACACAGACGCAAAGACCCATCCTTCTTCTTTGCAAAAAGTGCAGGAGCTCCCCACGGCAAGGTACTCGAATGTATAAACCCCCTATCTAGCAACTCCTGCAACTGCACCTTGAGTTCACGCAACTCAGCGGGTGTAAAGCGATAGGACGGTATAGATACGGGAGCAGCTCCGAGAACTAGATCAATAGAGAACTCTACCTCCCAGCTCAGTGGCAACTCATACAAATCATCGAAAAAGACATCAGGATAGTCGCACACCACCGGAGGTAACTCTTCTCGAACCCCAACTACCTCATCCAACATAAGGGCTGCAAAAAGAGAACCCAGGTTGCCCTGGTCCCGCAAAACACCTGGCATAGACCTCAAACCCTCATCCCGGTCTCCCACAAAACAAAAGTAATCTCCCGCCGATGTACAAATCATTACCCTTCGTTGATCGCAATCGATAAAGGCACGATAGGTGGACAGCCACTCCATCCCTAGGATGACATCGAATGCGGTTATGTCTGGAATAACATGGTCAAACTCTAAACAATAACCGGCGACCTCCAACACGCAGGATCTACAAACAAGACTCAACTTCACACTCCCACTGACTGGGGTCTCCACGCATATAGTACTACCCAACAAGTCCATTTCCAACCCCAAAGCAGATGCAAAAGCAAATGATATAAAAGAATATGATGCTCCGGTGTCGATAAGAACACTGGCCTATGATCTATAAACTAGAAAGGTACCTCTGATCATGGAGGTGGTAGCAGCAGCATCGGGCACGACCGATGCTCTTGAAGAACTGGGCTCTGTAAGAACGTACGCTCTGGCCAGTCCACTGCATCTTTGAACTGCCGACTGTTTACCTGACTACACTGATGCACCCCCCTCTGCAAATCTGGACGTTTGAGCTCTCAGCTGCTGATACGTCTGTCGTCCCTGGCTAGATGGAACAGCCGGTGCTGCTGCTGTACTCTGCATACTCCGTTTTCTGGGGCAGTCCCTACGGATGTGCCTAGACTGGCTGCACTCAAAACATATCACTGGCCCCCTCCCCTGCGCTTGCGACTGTGACTGTGCTTGAACAGGTGCTGCACTTCGGCACTCAGCCGCACGATGCCCTGGCCGTTTGCATCTATGATAAAGAAGCCCTCTCTGATCTAACCTTCCCGTTGAAGCTACGGGAGGCGTGGATGTAGAAGACTGTGGCAGATACAACCCCACAGGATGCGAACTTGGACCAGATGTCCGTCGACGCTTGTTCCCCCTGCGCCCCTAATCCTGTGTGCGTCCCCCGCCCTGCTGACTCCTACTGTCCCTATCTCTACGCGTCTCATTCAGAGTGTCCTCCACTTTCATGGCAGTCTCCACCAGCTCTGTAAAGACCTGCATCCTGAACGCTGCCACTCTTTCTCAGATAGCGGGCCTCAAACCCCTCTCGAATCGTTTTGCCCGAAACTCGTCAGTAGGTACGATCTCTTGTGCAAATCGGGATAGGCTAGTAAACTCAGCCTCATACTCAAGCACTGTCATCGTCCCCTGCGTCAGAAGCAAGAAGTCCTCTCTGTCGCGATCCCTCAGAGTCGCTAGAAAGTATTTCTCCAAAAATACCTACGCAAATGCATCCCAGGTGCCTGCCACTGTGGTCTTGGCGAACTTCCACCACATATGAGCACTCCCTCTCAGCTAGAAGGCGGAACATATAACCCTCAGACCATCTTCCTCAATCTGAAGCGAATCAAGGATCATGGTAATCAGCTCCATCCACTCCATGGCAACGGTGGGATTGAGATCCCCAGAAAAGATAGAGGGGTTCAGACGGCGAAACTCACTCATCGCAACCGTCGCCCTAGGCTCAGGTACACTCTCCCTACCCCTAGTGGCCTCTGCCAGTTTCTGGATGGAGCCGACCATCACATGCAATAGATCTCCCTCAGTAATAGGTCCTTGGGGTGCATTAACATGCCCAACATCTGGGACTGGAACGTCCCTTCAGCCAGAACCACGGCCACGGCCTCGACCATGGCCTCGTCCTCCCCGCATGAACATAGTTCTATACGAAAGCAACATAACAGGATAAGAATCTATACAACATGTTATTGCTAGCGTAAAAGACAGATAAACATGCTAACACAAAGCCACGTAGATCATGTCATCACATATCTCACATAGCAAGCTATCATGCTATGTTAGGAAAACGTGATAACACATGCAATCAAGCACACATACATCCTCACAAGGTGATGTACCCTCTTTCCCATGGCTCATAGGTATTCGAA
>JAULJZ010185308.1:0-21782 GCA_032270985.1 Heliamphora pulchella | reverse complement strand
GGCACAGAGTTTTAGTAGGCCTGTCTTGGTTACGGGGAATAGATAATAGCGTCGTCTATTGTTCCGACTCTCTGTGCCAGTACACTTTGTGCGTATTGAACGAGATATTTGGGGTAATTAATTTAGTATTGACCACTGACTATATAAATTAATTCACACCCCAAGATTATTATGAATAGTCCTTATCCTCTTAATCCTGAAATAATTATTGATTGGCATATATTGAATATTCGTTATTTTGATTCATTAGAGGGTGCGATCTTATATGGGTCTATATTCCCGGTGAGTTGAATAGCAATATTATTTATATGGCAAATATTAATTATTAACGGAATTCACGTCCCGAAGGATCGGGATTGACGATACCTCCTTAAGAATGCTTATAAGTTTTGATCGGGCCAAACCCTGGAGGTGGATTTAATTATCCGACGGTCAAATAAGTTAAGCGGAAGGGCTTAAGGAATAAAAAGATACCGATTAAATTAAATTATCATTAATTAAAATTAATTGGCGGGTATCGAAAATCTTAACGTGGGGAGAAATGGTAAGCATTTAATAACAGGAGCTCAATGTAAGAAGGTTTTGAGATTATGGGTCAGAGTGCAATTATAGTTCTTTAGTGGTGTGAACTGTAATTTAGTATTTTATGAAATTTACAGAAATCGCTGTAACTTTTCATAATTATAGAAATTGCCCGTAGGTATCTGTGTTCCACTGTAAGTCTTACTAATAATTACTCTCCAAGTACTTGCTGTAACCCTATATATATGCGGGTAGGCTGAATCAGTTGAGATTGACTCTCATATCATTCTTGATATATTATTTTTATCTTTCAAGACTTAAAAAATATATCAGGGTTATGCCGGTACAAGTTCTCGGAGGATCGTAACCCACACTACATTCGAGGATCGCATAAGGGAATACGGTAGAAGATCTGACTGGAGCTTCAACTCGGAATCAAATCGTAGTTGAAGATTAGATCGACAAGAGGTATTCTTCTAAATTAACTTTGGTTGCGCGGATTTATTTTTGATCATTTGACGTCAAAATTTTTATCTGGAGCACGTTTCGGCTTTTGCCCGTCCAGTTTATTTTTAAACAGAAAATCGTTTTACAAAAACAATAATCTTGGCAGTATTGCCTCTAACAAATTGGTATAAGAGTCGTTTTGTTTTTTGTTACGGTTATGGGGGCCAGGTAGATTTAGAACTGTGCTAACTTTATTTTGCTGGCGTTCTAATCCCGATTTTATGATCATCTATTATTTTTATATTTGATTGAATGCGTGAATGATGATTAATTAATTTTTTTAACCATAGGGGTTGACCGTGCTAGATTAATTATTTTTAGATCGAATGTGAGCCTAGGGACATAGGTTTCGATGTAAAATAATTTTACGTTCTTTAAGGTTTTTTTTCTAGTTTATTAGAAAGAAAAATAAGAACAAGTATGGCGGCAACCGACGGTGGATGGCGGCGTCAACCAGTGGGGGTTTCAGTGGCCTTTTGCCGCGGAAAAGATTTTTTATTGCTTTGCAATATTTTTTTTCTTTCTCCAGAATTTTTTTCTGGTTAAAAAAAAAGGGAAGATAGCAATCCGCCACAGCAAAAAGCTGTGCAAAGAGAAGCGCCAAATAGCGCCCAATCAATGGGGTTGTTTTCGGCACAGTAGGGCTGTTTCGGCAAAAGGCACTCTGATGGTTTCCAAACGGCAATTTTTTTCCATGCAAACAGTGCACGGTTCCCAAGCTTCAGAGCAATTCCCAACAGTGGTTGATGGACGGTTCAGATTTAATGGAGTTGGGAAGAAAGCAAACTGGAGCAATATCCTATTCAGCGGCGTAAACGAGGCAATAGGCTGAGGCGCCGGTTTATCACCACAGAAGCGGCAATTCCCATAACAATAGCGCACTGTTGCGCCTCAGAAATTCCAACCGGCGGTTTCAACACTGATGCGCCTCAAAAGGCGGCAGTTTCTTATCACAAGCAGGCTTCAAGCGCTATTTTCCCAAGCTGCTACGGTTTCCAGCAAGCGTCAAACGTGGCGCAAGCAAACACAAAATTCGGCAGTTTCCAAACTTTGGGCGGCTGTTTGGAGTAATTCCAGGGTGCTTGGATAGAGCTAAATTTGATATGTTTTATCAGATAAAATCAAAGAGTTCTGATGCAAACAGGATACAATAAGGTATAGGAGACTGAAACTCTTTAGAGTTTCAATTGGATCATAAAATCGGGATTTGTTTTTATCTTGCAATTAATTTATTTTATTTCATATTTAATTGCGTGGATGAGATATATATTGGTTTTATTTTTTTTGTTTATTTAGTTAATTTGAAAATTCAATTTTAATTAAAATATTTTGTAATAAAAAATAAAATATTTTTTTTAATTAATTAATTTTAATTAAATGAAAAAACTTTAGATATTTTATTTTTTACAAAATATCACGTTTATAGATAATTTTTTTAAAACTCGGATATCTTGAAAAAAAATGTGTGAATTAATTTCGGATTTTGAATTAATTAAATGAAAAAATGTTTAGTCAAAATAAATTATTATTTTTCGAAAAATGTGGAACGGAAAATAAAATAAATAAATGCCTTTAATCACTATCTTAGCTGAAAAATTGGATAAAAAACTGTGCATTTATTAAATTTTATTTGTTACGCATTTAAACACGAAAAGATGGTTTGAAAAATCAGAATCTTTAGAATCGTATACACGGAAAAATGTTTGATTCTTTCAGATCGTGTGGCTTTCGAAATTAATAAATATATTTTAATTAAACAGATTTTTATAACTCTCAAAAATGTTTTAAAAATCTAAGTGGAAGAGAGAATTTATTCACAGATAAATCCCGCGGTCTCCATCACCAGTTTGTAGGCGATGCAATTAAACTTTACGTGTCGGTAGTAAGGCCTTCCTCCCAACGGATAGATTAATTGCAGTATTGCCAGTACAAACCTTCTTTTAGGGATAATTTTAGATAATTGTTAGTGTGGATCACTTCTCCAACTGAAGGGTTTATTGCGAAGTGATTAATTTGGGATTAGGTGATGATTAACACTTAGTTGTATATAATAGTATCCTCTCCAACTGAGTCACTACTATTATATACTAGATCGAAGTTACGCCAGCTATTTAATTTACTTAATATGGCCAGTTGCCCAGATAGTAAAATTAGAATGAGTTGGGCTGTCTAGTCTTATGAAGGATAGTAGACGTCCTCCCAACGAGCCATGCTATTCTCAGGTTACCAGGCTGCTAGCGAATTTATTTTTAAAATGGTAGATGAAACCAAATTAAAATAAATTCAAAATTTTGCTCATCATAATTAATGATTTTTTTAATTATGTGATTCTCAGGATTAAAATAGATTTCAACCAACTCGCTTCAATACTCAAACAAAACAAACTTACGGGACCAAATTTTGTTGACTGAAAATGTAACTTGAATATAGCTTTAACTACAAATGGTATTCCTTCAATACCAGGAAATGTGTCTGTTTCAGAAAAAGGTTCTTCTTCGAGGCCGAAAGGAAAGAAGAAGAAAAATATTTAGAAACAGGGAGACACATTTTTCAGGGTAGTTAGTGGGACACGGACTGGTGTGAAAAAGCCGAAAGGCAGATATTTTCACTGCAACCAAACCTGGCACTGGAAAAAGCGATGTCTAGTATTTCTCAGAAGGTAGAACAAACACGGTAATTTTTGTTCACTGGTTATGGAAACATGTTTAGCGGTGTTATCTACCGGTATCTGGTGTGTAGATACAGGAACCACTAATCATATCTGCAATTCATTGCAAGGGTTCTAGGAAATACGACAACTTAGTGATGGGGAGATTTACCTGCATATGGGCAATAATACAAAGGTAACAGCAGTTGTAGTAGGAGATGTCCCTCTCAATTTAGGTAGAGATCGGATTTTAATATTGAGAGATTGTTTTTATATACTTGCCATTAGAAGGAACTTAATTTACATTTCAGGATTGGCTAAAGACGAATATTTTGTTTATTTTAATAACTCTGTGGTTATTAAGGATAATAAATTAGTTATCTGTTCTGGTACATTAGTGGATAATCTTTATATTATTACTCTAATCTCTCATACACTGCAACTAATTGAAATGAATAACGCATCTAATTTACTATATAAGAGAAAGTTTCATTCTTTAATGAACCAAATGTTTCTTTGGTGCTTACGCTTGGGTCATATTAATCTAAAAAGGATAAACAGACTGGTAGCAGATGGACTTTTGAGTTCATTGGAAGTGGAGGTACTTCCAGTTTGTGAATCTTGCTTAGAGGGTAAGATGACAAAGAGGCCCTTTTCGGCCAAAGGCTATAGAGCTAAAGAACTGTTGGAGTTGGTTCATTCTGATGTGTGTGGTCCTATAACAATCTGGGCTAGAGGTCGCTTTGAGTACTTTGTCAGTTTCATTGATGACTACTTAAGGTATGGATACATTTACCTGATGCACCGTAAGTCTGAATGCTTTGAGAAATTCAAAGAATTCAAGGCGGAGGCGGAGAAGCGACTAGGTAAAAGTATCAAATCACTACGATCCGACCGTGGTGGGGAATACCTCTTTGGAGTGGAATGATGGCTCGTGAAGTGGAATGATATAGTTAAAAGGATCAAACATAGAACCCACAGTTCCCAAAAGATTCACTTGAGGTAGACTCTTCTCTTTCTCTTCCAGTTCTTCCTTCTTCTCAATTTCTTTATTGACTGATGTCTTCTCTTCTTATCTATTCTCACTGTCATCACTGACTTTTCCCTTCGATGATTCTCCTATTTCTGGTGCTTCTTTCTCTATCTCCTCAACCATCGAGCTTGGCTTAGCCTCTCCATACCATGCTGCCTCCCCATACCACACTACATCATTGCTCGGAGCGGTTAGAATATGCCATTTGATATTTATGCCGGCTTCCTCTAGGTCATCCAATGCTTCGAGGCCTGCTAAATCTTCCCACAAATGCCTGATCTCTTCATCTTCTTCATTATCGATATCGGAGGGAGGAAAACCTTCTTCCTCATGAATAACGAAGACCGAGAAGACATCAAAGTCGTCGTCGACTATTTCCTCGACAAAGTTGCTGATCAACAGCACATCTTGGCCAGATGGCAAATCTGTAGCAGGCTTTGGTTCTGTCACGGGGACTGTAAACTTTGTGGGATTAAAGTCTTCCATCTCTTCATGGACAACATTAACATTCTGCTGAGCTGCGTGATTCAGCATGGGATTGGTGGTCACATTCAGTTTTTGAGTGGCAGTTGTGGCGTCCCATCTTACGGCCATGTCGGGACATACATAACTATAATTAAGGGAGGTATTCTAGCCGTGCATTCATAATTACATATAATAAATACGGCATCATTAAATGTTCAGAATTTGTTCAAAATACTTAATGATTACAGTCATCTAGAAAGTTTAACAAAAATCCATAGAAAGTTCGCAGAGACTGAACAAAAGAGCAAAAAGAGAAAATTCTACATCTTCAAGTGGCATTGTTGGGGTCGGCTGGCTCCTGCTACTCACCCCGTTCCTCGAAGTCTTCTTCTTCTACGAACACACCTTCCTCAAAATGTTCTTCTTCTTCACCTGTAGCACGAATGCCATGAGCCGAAGTTCATAATCAAATTCTCCAAACCGTCTAACAAACTCACAACAAAATATCTTACAATACATATCGTATAATACCCAATACAATTTAAGGCCAAAGAGACAGATAATTTAACATTTTTAATAGGGTAAGCATATATGAGAACAATTGTGCAAGTGCGTGATGCAGATGAATATAATGCAGATGCTCAACCCGACATACATTTAGAACAATAATATAAATTCAACGCCAGGAATTTCAGAGTAGACTTGATGGGAACTTGATCACTGAACCTATCCTCGCCTCGTTGCAAAAGGTAAACGCTTGCCTTGGCTACATGCCTCAGCCGTTTTACTCAATTGCAACGGCGTGGGGATGGGCCAACTAGTTTTGTCCATCCATATTCTGGCCAACTGATCCCACATTAAGGACCAGGATGCTCATTAGGTGTCAACCTAAAGTCTAATTAAAAAGTCTAGTGACGAACCCATGGTACCTAACCTCCTTTTCATAATAAGCAATCTACCATTTCATTTTCAAAATTGACAACCAGGGACGCCCTAGATTCAAAATCACAAGAAGAATGATTTTTGCCCAACCCACAATGATAGGTACAAGAGGGACTCCGATAAATCAAGATACAAATGTAACAATGCTCAGAGTGTGTAAGATGCTCCTCGAGTACAATTAATTATAGCATGGCATATAAACATGATATAGCACAAGGTACAACTTACTAAAGTATAAAGTACAAATATGCGAAGTATAAGCTATAATTTAGGTGATATGGATCCAATCTATCAGCATGGTTTCTAGTCATTGAATTGTTAATTTCGTACACCAATCACTCACATAAATCAATTAAAGTCCAAATGTTCAAGTTTTATAAAGTAACACGTCACTCATACACTTAGCCAAATTAAGTAAATGTTTAATTAACAAATTTAAAGTTACAACAGTGTTTTGAGGTACCTAGACATGGATTTAATTTTTTATTTTTGAAATCCAATTAGATAAAAATATTTTCTACAACTTTCATGTTTAACACTCAGGTCGGATCCTAAGGCAAAGGGTCGTTTATTTTAATTAAGTGAAAACCATTCAGTACTTTATAGAGAAAAATGCAGAATTTGGGCCTCTGTTGGCCTCCGTTTTGGGGCATCAATTCAAGTGATATGGGTCTTATTTTTGGAAATATTTTAGTTTAAGGTGTTCTCTACAAGTTTCATGTTTTGTGCTAAGGCTAGTTATTTGGAACAAGCTGGTGATTTTGGCCAATTTATAAAGTGAGTTCAGTCAGCCTAAAAAGGGTCTGCAGAACCGGTTCTCAACAAAGAAGTCATAAGGCCTTTTGGATACCATCCAAGGGTATTTTGGGCTTCTTTTTGGTCAGTATTTACTTTAATATGTTAGCTACATTTTTCATGAAAACTAAATTTGGATTTGACTATTAAAAACTTAGGATTTTGGTCTCACAAAAATGTGCGACAGAGAGCCATGTCAGTCATTGAATCACAACAGTGATTTTGGGAGGGGTTTTGACCTATCAGGACTTCATATTCTTGACTCCTTTGTGGTGGAAAGTACGATAAACATGTCCTCTACAAGTTTTAAGATTTGACCCAAGCTCGGTTCTCACTCTAACTTTGGGTTTTAGGGTCTGTAACTCAGAGTGGTTAAAATCTGACACTATTTGGTAAAAATAGTATATCTAGAGTTCTACCTAACGAAATCACTTCAAACAAATTTTGTATGAAAGAGAACTTAAACATCTAGGTCTTGACATAAAAATCACATTTATTTCATTTTTCTACAATTAGTTACGGTAGTTTAAAGTTTGTGGTAGAATGCTAGTATGCCTAGAAAATTAGGTTATCTCGGGTTTTGGTAGCTTAGCACATGTTATGTTTAATTTTAATGTATTTTCTTTGCATGCATGTCATATATTCATACCAACCAAAGTTTGAAAACCTATTCAAGACATAAAACTCAAAAATACTCACATGCAAGCACATGCAACATTTGATTTCACGCGAACAGTCCTTAATCTACTCGTACGACACCTTTTTGAGTGAATCCTTATTTCTTGTTCTTAGGGTTGATTATAGAGATAGATTGAGGGCTATTTTACGAGAGAATGACATGAGGTTCTAGGGATTTACTTACTTATTTTGATGATCTAAAGGTTAATGAAGGGTGGGACTTAGCATTATTGCACCTTCCTTGGTCCTCCCTAGCTTCTTCTTTCTTCTTCCTTTCTTCTTATCTCCTTCTTCTCTCAAACTCTTGAAGAACCCTAAGAACACTCAATATTCTGGTCTCTCTCTCTCCTATTGCCGAAATTTGTAGAAGAAAATGGGGGGCTTAAGTCTTATTTTATAAGGAAAAAGGATAATGAAAGTGATTATGACATTTTATGGAAATGTTTGATTTTTCAATTTTCTTATTGGTTGCATGGGTTGGATATAGTCTTTTGAGACTTACAAAATCTGATATAGTAGCAAGGGAAATTCGGCTAGGTCAGTTTGGGGAAGAGAAATTCAAACTTTGCATTATTATAGGGTTTAAATTGTATTTTAATACCATTTTGTGCAAACAAAATGCATAAAATATTAATTTTATGTATCTTTTTGGTATCTTAACCTACTAAAATCAATTATATTAATGTGTTTATGATTAATTTAGTCTTTCCATAAATTGTCATAATTTTTATAGCAATTAATTAAATAGGTATAGGCTTTTAAGTCAATTTAAGTTAGTTTGACAAGAATTAATTTTTTGACTTATTTATTTTGTAGAGATTTTAAATAATAATTTATTTACTTTTGTTGACCTATATTATTATATTATTATGTATATTACTTGTATAAAAAGTCTTAGGACATAATAATACTTAATTTATACAACTTTTTCTCATTTTTAAGCTTAAAAAGGCAAAAAGTAACATTTTGGGCACAAATCCCTAGGTAGCCAGCTATGCAAGGATATTTTTGTTATTTTTATTGTTATTTTATTTTTTGTTATTTAATTGTATATAAATATCTAATTTTGGGTGTCTATGTGTCAAAAATTAGATTTTTAAGACTTTTTACTGTATTAGGGGTAAAATGGTCATTTTACCCTAATTATGAGAATTTTTGATTTTTAATTTTATATTTTATGTTATTTACTTAATTTAGGCTGTCCTAGGACTTTTCTGAGTATTAGGGTTTTGCCTTTGAGTATTTGATCTTTTTAGAGTTTTCAGGTCAAATTAAGGTTTCGGGTTGAGTTAGGGTTTCCAACCTTCTAGCAACCGATGATCTTGTCAACTAACCATCGCTAATGCTAGGGTTTAAGCTGGATCCCTACTGGGGTCATTACAAATAGGGTTGTTTCAACTAGGGTTCGAACCTGGTTGTTACAGCAGTTGGTGAGGGAATCACCTTGCTATCTATCAGATCTTAGATTTCATGCCGAAGTCTCATGCAAATGTTGGTTAAATGACCATGTCCCTAGTGGAAGGCATAGTACTGGGTTAGGTTATATCGAGGTGGCAAAGGATTCGGAGGTGAGGTCGGCTCTAAGGCTTTAAGAGGCCCCTCTCAATCAATCAGCTTAGAATGGAAGTCAATGGAATGGTGAGCTTGGTGAAAGTTCTTTTCTAGTTTGGGGATTGGTTTTGGCTAGTGGGTTGAGCGGATGGATTAGGATGGATTGGATTTAGGTTTAGCAGGTTCACCTCATAACTTCGATTCACAGAATTGGCGACATTATTCTGGTTGTTGGCGTAAGGCTTCCTCATCATTCTCTGGCTTGACTCTCCTTTCTCGATATCTCTGAACAGTAAGGCATCCTCTATCTGTATCCCAGCATCAAAGACCTGATCAAATGTCATCAAGGGCTGCGTAATTAGATACTTCCAGAATTGTGGTTGTAGATTTTTCACCACCATCCTTACTTGCTCTTTCTTAGTGGGCCTATTCGTCATCTTAGCTACCTTGGCCCTCTAACAGGTCAGAAACTCGACAAAAGACTCCTTGGCCTCCTGGTAGGTAGTCTTGAGTTCTCGAGTAGTGACATCAAGCTGAATGTTGTAATTATACTGGTTAACAAACATAATAGCAATATCCTCTCACGTTCCCATCTTTATAGCGTCTAATGACATAAACCACTTTTGGGCGGCTCCTGACAAAGACCGTTGGAAAAGCTGGGCCTTTAACTTACCATTAATCCCCATCGGTGATGAGGTTCCCATATACATTCTCAAATGAATCCTCAGATCCCCAGTTTCGTCAAATTTTTTCATATCGGGCATCTTAAACTTTTCGAGGAGTTTAGCATCGAGAAACGAACAAAGCCCCTCCACGTCTAACATATAATTTTTGACCCCTCAGGCCTTCCTTAGAATCTTCTCCAAATTATCAACCTTATCAGACAAGATCTACTCTTTAGTTGCTAAGATTTTTGTGTTTCTTGGTCGTACAGGTGGTACAGCTGCTGGTTGGGCAACATTGGGTCCCACGTTATCAACCCAAATGTTGTCTCCTACTCCATCCTCTTAGTTATTCAGGAGAACTACATTGGGGTCCACAATCTGGGTTTGCAAGGCTTGGATCTACACTTGGCACTGAGTCTAGATCTTGGCTTGATTGGTCACAACAGTATTAACCCCTTTAACTATTCGCTGTAACTCCAGAATTACCCTTATCATGTCGACCATTGTCAAATCTGAATCTGCCATCGATGATCTCAACTGCTCTACATGTCTGAGTCTTCCACTCAGAGATTCGGCCCAAGTGCGTGTAGGTTCTTCTCTACACGGAGCTATATTCTCGGGTCTCTGAGCTGAAAGGACTAGTGTAAATTAGATAACCCATCAGCTGGGGTCTAAACTCGGAACAACCCGTGTTTGGCAGCAGGACGGTAAAAAGGAAAACTATCCTAAATGGGGTGCTAACTATACAAACAAAAGCATCCATAAAAAAATCACATAATCCTAAATGATTTATTGATCCTAAAAGAAGTGGTCTAAGAAACTATATGCAATAAGAAAAGGTTGGTAGGTCTGCACTCAGTGTACCTTCTAAGTAGAGTCAAGAATATACCTCCCAATGCAAGAAATGGTGTAAGGCATGGTCAAGTGATACGCAATAACTCTTTTTGCCACATCTATGGGAGCATATTGCCAGAAAGCTTGCTGGCTTCCCTGATATAGCCTTAAGATAGTAAACTGGCCGAGGTATTGAGTAGATGGAGCGGGGGTTTTGAGAACCAAGCATGCAAATATGCACAATCTAAATGCGAATACCAATGAAAAGTTTACAACAAGAACCATTGAAATTTTAACTTAAATCCTCTTATGATTTGTTTTGAAAAACCAGTCCCCAGCGGAGTCGGCAGAAAAACTGCGGGCGTTTTTTCGGGGTTGTTCGAAAAAAAATGCGTAAGATATCTATTATTTTTAGAAAAATGCTCTTTTCGTTTTAGAATAGAAAATCCAAGATATCCAAACACATTTTTATAGAAATAGAGTCACCACTTGGTTTTTTATAAAAATCAAGAAAAATAAAAGGTCACATGTCCATTTTTAAACATAACCAGAAAAGAAAATAGGGTTTAGGGGCTAAGGTACGAAAAAGGAAGGTGTTAGGCACCATTTTCACCTAACCGTAAGGTTGGGCTCTACTTTGTCAATGTCGTTCTTATTTTAAACTTTTTAAAGATGACATATACAGAATAAGAGATTAAAGAGAGTTCATACAAAAACAAACAATGAAAAAAAATCCTAACTACAATCTTAAGGGGTTATGCATCTAGGTTATCATTTCTAAACATGTCACACTTACCGTTTGAGCACAACAAAGTGAAAAACATGCAATGAAAGATCAAATAAAACAAGAAAAGGCCTAAGGGTCATGCAATACAGTTTTTGTCTCTAACACGCTATTTACAGATTACATAAAAAGAACAGAGAGGACTCAAACACTATTTTTAAGCTACTGTACACACAAAAAGCTCACGGTCGTAGCAATAGAATGTTGCAGTCGTGACTAAATAAGCTAAAAAACTGGCGCCGCAAAAAATAGAAGGTAGCCACAAGAAAAGAGGTCACACAGGTTGCAGTTGTGACATCCAAAGTTGCGGCCATGGTATTTTTGAGGTCCAGAGAGGTTTTCAACATACAAGGTCCAAAGGGACTCAAATGGATGGGATGCACAAAATAGAAACCACAGCTCACTTCATCAATGCTGGATCTACTATTTGTTATCCCAATAGTGACATAAGTCTCGAGAAAAAATTCATATAACATTAAAAATATGCAACAGAAGGTTTTATGCATAGTTTTTATGCTATTGGTCTCACAAAAAGCTCACGGACATAGCAACAGAATGTTGCAGCCGTGACAAAAATGAAAAAAAAAGTAGCGACCAAAAGCAAATATGTAGCGGCCGTAATGATAAGGTCAAAACATCTCACGACCGTGACAACCAAGGGTCGCATCCATTAGGTTTTATAAATCACAGAAATATTTTTGTGTATCCAGTGTGCCAGTGAATACGAAAATGCATTAAAATATGCTATTCTACGCATTACAGAAAGCTATAAACATACCATTTTCTCATGAAAAGCTCATATGAACATACTTAATATGGATAACTTGCATACTAAGAAAGAATAATAAATGGAAACCTTAATCGTGACACCCCCAGGAGAGAGAATGAGGGTTTAAGAAACGTCACGATTCCCTAAGATTACCTAGTGTAGAAAATCGTCTCAAATAATTACCCAAAAAAAATCGTCTCAAATGTCCTCTCGAATGTGGGAGACGAGAATCGCCAAGTAGTCCGTGCTCTGATAGCCTCACCAATGCAAGTAAAATCAGGAACTAGGTCTAGGAGTATCGGGTATATCGAAATATCGGGTGGGGAACGAATTTAGCAGAGTATCGGTATCTAGGTGTTTCTCTCTCTGGTTCTGTGAAAATGGGTGCCTATTTATAGGCAAGGAGGCAACACAGACATCCTCTGGAATATTGCCACCTGTCCAAAAAGATGTTAAACTTGTGGCCATGACCTTTAGTTGTACGAACAGTACCCGACCGTGACCTTCAAAAGTTGCGGCTAGGTTTAGGTTTTGAAAAAGGTAGCGGCCGTGATAAATGAACATGGCGGCCTGTTCTAGGATCGCAAAAAGGTGGTGGTAGTTACTGTATGGACACGGCCTATTGTAGGGTCATGAAAAAGGTGGCAGCCATGAGGATCATGGATGTTGCGGCCTGCACGTTTTTGGTAGTTTCCTAGGTTTTGAACTGATTTCTTGACATTGCTTGCCTGGGAGTATCCTTGAGCTTAATTTCCATATTTTTCGTCATTGGGGAGCATTCGAGATGGTTGCTTAAGATTCGACTTGGTTAAATTGGGGTGCCTACAGTACCATGTGCATAAAATGATTATACATCATGCTAAAGTAGTTGCATCTCATGCTTAAAATGGTTGTACTTTATGCCTTGAATTGGTTGTACCATAAGCATTATAGTAGTTACAACTTGGAACATCATGGGTCATACGTGTGACACCCCATCCTCCGGGCACATCGGGACGTACTTAAGTATAGATAAGGAGAATATTCTAACCATTCATTCATATTTAAATATCATAAATAGTACATCACTAAGTGTTTGAAACTGATTAAAAGTATATAACGATTACAGTTTCTCCAACGGATTCAACAAAAATTTATAATACGCTCGTGGAAACCGAACAAAAAAGAACAAAAGGTAAAAACTTAATTCTTCAGCTAGCATTGTCAGGGTCCGCTGGCTCCTGCCACTCACTTTGTTCTCTAATTCCGTCTTCTTCTTCGGAGGCGACTTTCTCAAAGAACTCATCACACTCACCTGTGGCACGAATGCCATGAGCCAAAATCCAGAAGCAAATTTTCTAAACTGTCTAACAAACTCACACTAAATATTCTACAATACATATCGTATAATACCCAACACAATTTAAGGCTAAAGAGACAGACAATTTAACTTTTTCAACAGGGTAAGCATATATAAGAACAATTGTGCGAGTGCGCGATACAGATGCCCAACCCGACTTGTATCCAAAAATAAAAAAAGAGTTCCACTTTAGGACTTATTTCTATTACTTGTATAGACTTATTATCATTATTGCCATCTCAGGGACTTATTGTCATCGCTGTGATGTGACTTGTTGTCATTGCCGCCTCAGGTACTTATTGTCATCGCCGTGAAGCGGCTTATTGTCATCGCCGTGATGGGACTTTATATTATTGCCACCTTAGGGACTTATTGTCAAAGTCGTGATGGGACTTTATATTATTGTCGCCTCATGGACTTATTGTTATTGCCGTGACGGAACTTTATATTATTGCCACATTTAAAATTAGGATGCTCACTTAGTATCAACTCAAGGTTTAAATTACCAAAACTAGAGTGCTAGTGACAAACCCATGATGCCCAACAGTATTCATAAATAAAAAATCTTTCTTTTGAAACACCGGGGACACACCCAGGGTGCTCAGAGAAAATATATCCCAAAATAGTTACAAAAATGGCTACCAGGGATGCCATAGACTAGGAGCTGAGAAAAGAATAATTTCAATATAACCCAACTCACCACGATAGATACGGAAAAGACTTCAATAACCTAAGATGCAAATGTCGAAATGCTCATAATGTGCAATATGCTTCCCGTGTATAATTGATAATAGCATAACATATGGTATAACACAAGGTACAACGTGCTAAACCTCAAGTACTAGCATGCGAAACATAACTATAATTTATGCGACATAAAATCGAACCATCGACATGATTTTATTTCATCAAAAGCATCATTTTCATATACTAATTACTTAAAAAGTTCATATAAGGTTCACACACTCAAGTTCCATGAGTAACACGTCATTTGAACACTTAGTCAATTTTAGGTAAAAGTTTAATTGCTAGTTTTAAAGTTGCAAAAGTGCTTTTAAGTACTTAGACCTAGATTTAATTTCTGATATTTTAACACCTCTTAAATAAAAAGATTTCATACAACTTTTATGTCTATCACTAAGGTTAGATCCTAGGGCACGAAGGTCATTTATTTTATTTAAGTAAAAAATCATTCAGCATTTTACAGAGAAAAATACAGACATTGGGCCTCTGTTGGCCACAGTTTTGGGGCATCAATTCAAGGGCTCTAGGTCTGAATTTTGGTGAGGTTTTAGTTTCCGGTGTTCCCTACATGTTTCATCTTTTGTGCTAGGATAAGTTGTTTGGAAAAAGTCTGAGATTTTGGCCAATTTATAAAAAGGCTTCAGTCAGCCTAAAAAGGGTCTGCAGAATAGGTTTTTAACAGAGAATGCTCAAAACCTTTGGGGTATCATCTGAGGATATTTTAGGCTGTTATTATCTCCGTATTTAGCTTAATAAGTTAGCTACATTTTTCATGTTACCACTTTTGGATTTGGCTTCTAAAAGGGTAGGTTTCTGGTCTCACATAAATGTGTGACAGAGAGATTTGTCAGTCACTAAATCTCAATAGTGACTTTGGGAAGGGATTTTACCTATCAATACTTCATATATTTGGCTCATTGTTTGTGAAAAGAAAGGTAAATATGTTCTCTACAAGTTTTATGTTTTGACCAAAGCTCGGTTCTAACTCTAACTTAGGGGTTTTAGGTTTTCAACTCGGAGTGGTCAAGATCTGACACTCTTTAGAAACAATGACATACTTGCAGTTCTACCCAACGAAATCACTTCAAACCAATTTTGTATGAAAGAAAACTCAAAAATCTAGGTCTGGACACAAAAATTACTTTAAGATCATATTTTTACAATTAGTTATGATGTTTTAAAGTTCGTGGAAGAAAGTAGGTAAGCCCAGAAAATCAGGTTACCTAGGGTTTTAGTTGCTTAGCTCAAGCGGTGCCTATTTTTGTTGTGGTTTCGTTGCATGCATATTATAAACCCACATAAACCAACAATCCAGAATATGTGTAGGCCATGAAACTCAAAAATATACACATGCAAACACATGTAAGGCTTAGTCATACATAAATAGTCTATAAACAACTCCCATAACGCCTTTTTGAGTTATTCTTTGTTTTATTTTCTTATGGTTGATTATTGAGATGGATTGAAGGTTATCTTAAGGGAGAATATCATAGGGTTTTAGAGAGTTTACTTACCTTATTTGATGCTCAAAAGGTTGAAGAGGGGTGGAACTTAGCTTTAATGCTCACACCTTGAACTTCCTAGCCTCTCATTCCTTCCTTCTTTCTTCTTCTCTTCTTCTTCCCTTGAGAAGACTAAGAAAATTTTTGGTGGTTCTCTCCCTAACACTCTCAGCTGAAAATACACGTAGAGAAGGGTGTTTGGTTGTGTTTTTATAATAAAAATGCATTATAGACATAATAATTGCTTTCCAAGCTTTATTTTGAATTTTCTTTAATTTCTATTGGTTGCATGAGAGGTGAGAGCTATTTGAGACATTGAGAAATCAATTTTGGCAGGTGGGGTTCAGCCATGGCAGACTTGGGTGGCTCAAGATCTGACTTGTATTAATTTAGGATTTTTAAATTGTATTTTGGTACCATTTTGTGCAAGAAAATACATAAAATATTATTAATGTATCTTTTTGGTATCTTATCCTACTAAAACCTATTATATTATGTGTTTATAATTAATTTAGTCTTCCCATGAATTATCATAATTTTTGTAGCAATTAATTAAATAGTTGTAGGCTTTTAAGTCAATTTTAGCTAGTTTGATAAGAATTGACTTTTTGACTTATTTATTGTGTAAAGATTTTAAATAATAATTTGTTTGGTTTTTTTAACCTATATTATTATATTATTATGTCTATTACTTGTATAAAAAGTCTTGGGTCATAATAATGTTTAATTTATACAACTTTTCTCATTTTTGAGCTTAAAAAGGCAAAAGAGTCACTTTTTGGGCACAAACTCCAATGTGGCCGGCCACTAAGGGTATTTTTGTTATTTTTTGATGTTATTTTGTCTTTTATTACTTAATTGTATTTAAATATGTAAGACCCGGTCCTTTTCCTTTTATAATATATTTAGGCTCAACGTGTTTCATTTCACTACATGCATACCATCGATGAATGATCTATGCTTTAACGACGTAGAATAGCATGTACGTTTGTGTTTTATGCTTTCTCGAGTTGCATTGAGATGTTTTTCGGTGGGAATAAGAGTCCAGTCGACTGACCTGTGAGTTCTAGTCGACTGACTTGGCCACGGGAATGCTTGGAAGACTTCCAAAATGTTTTCAGTCGACTGAGGGGATGTTTCCAGTCTGCTGTTGTCTCACCAATAGGTTTTTAGTTGACTGACGTTGAGGGTTCAGTCGATTGACTCTTCGTTGTGCTGAGTTTTAAGCTTTTCCAGAAGCTTTCTAGTCGACTGACCTTGAGGGTCCAGTCAACTGAACCCCTGGGCGAGGTTGAGGCTATAAATATCTAACTTGAGTTAGATATTTTGAAAAACTTTTCTTCAAGGCTAAGTTTCATTTTCTCCTCCCTCTCTCTAAACTTTTGTGGGTCCAGCGGTTGGTTTTCGACGAACTGTTAGTGGATCCTTGCTATCCACGCTGTGGACTCTGCTTTTATTCGGGCAGAATCTCGTTTCGACGAAATTTGTTTTTGCACGTGGATTGAGGCGTCGAGTTTTTGACTCGCTGAGGTAGGATCCTAGACTATTTTATCTTTAAAGGGTGCTACGTGTAATTATAGATTTTTTCACCGGTTGAAATCGTCTGAAAATGCTTTAAATATCATGTTTTCGTGTTTAAACCATGCTGTTTGGATAAAAACCATATTTTTCATATTTTAGTGGTTTATTACATGATATGAACTTGTGGATGTTCATGGTTTTCCGAAAAGATGATTTTGAAACCAGAGGATTTATAAAAATCATGAGAAAAATGGATTTTAGAGATTTGGAGCTAACCCTCAGAGTTGAGTCTTAGCTTTTTAAATGTTTTGATAGAACAATGGAAGATTTTGAAATGTTTTATTAGATCTCCATGTTGATGGATGGGTCTTTATACATGTTGATGTATAATTGTAGAAATATTTTCGTAGTTGAGCTACGACAGGTTTTAAAATGATTCCATAGATGTACCGTGACAGTGGGTGTATTGAGTTGGGCTTCTATTGTTCCTTGGTGGATGTCCAAAAAAGTGTGTAGAGTAGGTTCGCTACGATCTTTCGGGTTAATCCCCGTAAACATGGTTTGGATGCTTCTTCCATCGGTCGCAGAAATTCATAAAGAGCCGATTGCCTCCATGAGTGGCTACGTTGTTGTGACTCCGTATAGAACTTGTCATTACCTAGCAGGCCTTAAGTAGTTCAGAACTAGGGTAATGGGCAGAAGTCTATAGTTGTCACCTTTGTCTTCGTGTGTGGCAGAGTCGGTACATAGGATTTTATTTTATCTTATTTTTATCGGTTGTGTGTTCCGAGTGGGAAATCAACATTTTGTTCTCGGTTGTATGTTTCAAGTGGGAAAATAACATTTTGTTCTCAGTTGTGTGATCCGGGTGAAAAATTAGGTTTTTGATTACTATTTTTCCTTAACTGTGGTACGATATTTGCACTATTGGCTATACATAGTTTTAAGGATGAAAGCGTGGGTTTTATGAAATAAAACTGTTTGTGGCTCGTGTTTATCAGATGAGAAAAACTTGTGGATTTTGGATGGAAAACCTTTTTGGGGCTCCTGTGAGTGAGTCAGCTTGTACTATAATTGCATATCTTGCTTTTTGGTTTTATAGTATTTTTCTATTGGGTTTTGGCTCACGGTATGAGATTTTATGCAAACCTTTTTCAGTTGAAAATGATTATGTGGAGTTGACCTAGAGATGCCTGTGGTGACGGAAGACTGGATGGAGTTTCCTTTTTGTTTTGGACATGTATTTTTACATGTGATACCTGTTTCTGAAGGCGAGTTTTGTACGCCATAAGGCGATATACTTTATGTATGTATGGACATAATATATTCTGTTTATGAGAGTGAACCTTGGGTGCTCCTATTCCAACTGTTAAATATTTTTGGTGTTGAGGGTTTTCCAACTAAAGATATTTTCAAAATGGTATTGTGGTGGCTTTTCACGTGACCCTGGAGTTGGGGCATGACAACTTGGTATCAGAGCGTTGGGTTTGAATACCTAAGAGCCATGGGAAAGAGGGTGCATCACCTTGTGAGGATGTGTGTGTGCTTGATTTCCTGGGTTTAAGTGTTTTTGCATGATAGCTTGTTCAGCATGATGGTTGTGTGTACATGGGTATGGAGGTTGGACCTTAGGATCGATTAGTCTTGCCTTCGGGCATTTGGATTAACAAACTTGGAAGCCAAGTTAGAAAGGTGTTTAGCCGATGTGCTTTCTAGTAAGGAATCTAAGTAGGTTATCCAAGTGGGCGAGTCTTTCTTGTTGGTTCTCCTCGGTATGTGAGCTGTGATGACATAATTTTAAGTGGCTATGTGTTAGCATGCTTATGTGTGTTATGCCTTTTATGTTAGAAATAACATGTTGTATGGAAGCTTATTATATTATGTAGCTTTCATATAGAATATGTCCACGCGGGGCAGACGAGGCCGTGGTTGAGGCTGTGGCCATGGCCGTAGCCATGGTTCTGGCCGAAGGGATGTTCCAATTCCAGATATTGGGGATGCTAATGCTCCCCAAGGACCAGTTGATGGGGTAGATCTGTTGCGTGAGATGGTAGGCTCCATCCGGCAACTGGCGGAGGCCGCTATGGGACGGGAAAGCATACCCAAACCGAGGACGACGGTCGTAATGTGCAAGTTCTGCTGTCTGGACCCTCCTACCTTTTTTGGGGATCTCAACCCCACCGTAGCCATAGAATGTTGGACCTGGTTACTAGGATTTTAGACACGCTTCAGATAGAGGAAGATGATCTGAGAGTTATTTTTGCTGCGTTCCAGTTGAGGGGGAGTGCTCATATGTGGTGGAAATTTGCTAAGACTATAGTAGGAGGCACTTGGGAGGTCTTCACGAAGGTATTTCTGGAGAAGTACTTTCCTACGACTTTGACGGATCGTTATAGGGAGGACTTCCTTTTCCTTACTCTGGGAACAATGATAGTAGTCAAGTATGAGACTGAGTTTACTAGCCTATCCCGATTTGCACAGGAGATTGTGTCCACTGATGAGTTTCGTGCAAAGAGATTCGAAAGGGGCTTGAGGCCCGCAATTAGAGATAGAGTGGCAGCATTCCAGATGCAGGTCTTTACAGAGTTAGTAGAGACGGCCATGAAAGTGGAAGACACTTTGAACGAGACGCGCAAAGACAGAGATAGTAGGAGTCAGCAGGACAGGGGACGTGCACAGTCTTAGGGATGCAAGGATAAGCGTCAACGGAAATCTGGTTCGAGTTCTTATCCTGTGGAGTCGTATCAGCCGCAGCCTTCTCCACCCACACCACCGTATCCTTAACGGGAAGGTCGGATCAGAGAGAGCTTATTTGTCATAGATGCAAACAGCTAGGGCCTCGTGCGGCAGAATGCCAGAGTCCAGCGCCTGTTCAGGCACAGTCGCAGTCGCAGGCGCAGGGGAGGGAACCAGTAGTATGTTTTGAGTGCAGCAAGTCTGGGCACATCTATAGGAATTTCCCTAGAGGAGGGAGTACGCAGAGTACATCTGGAGCATCTATTACTCCATCTGCCTAGGGACGCCAGCCATCTTAATTTGCAGAAGGGGGCACCTCAGTGCAGTCTGGCAGACAGTCGATAGTTCAGGGCCACAGTGGGTACGATAGAGCACCGTAGGGCAGAGCATATGCCCTTGTTGGTCCCTGTTCTTCCACAGCACTGGTTGTGCCCGATGCTGCAGCTTTCATGTTCATGATCAGAGGTACTCTCCTAGTATATAGCTCATAGGCCAGTGTCCTTATCGACATAGGAGCATCACATTCGTTTATTTCTTCTGCTTTTGCATCTGCATTGGGGTTAAAGATAGACTTGTTGGGTAATGCATTGAACATAGAGACCCTGGCTAGTGGGAGTGTGATGTTGAGTCGTGTTTGTAGATCCTGTGTGTTGGAGGTTGCCGATCGCTATTTAGAGTTTGACATTATCATTCTAGACATGACCACATTTAATGTCATGCTAGGGATGGACTGGATGGCCACTTATCATGCCTTTATCGATTCCGATCGACAGAGGGTTACAATTTGTACGCCGGCGGGTGATTGCTTTTGTTTTGTGGGCGAATGGGATGAGGGTTTGGTTTCTATGCCCGGTGTGGTTCAGGGTCGGGGAAATCTGGGTTTCCTCTTCTCTGCTCTCATGATGGATGAGGTAGTTAGGGTACGAGGAGAGTTACCCCCAGTGGTTTGTGACTACCAGATGTCTTTCCTGATGATCTGTTCGAGTTTTCGCCGAGCCGTGAGGTGGAGTTTTCTATTGATCTGGTCCCAAGAGCTGCGCCCATGTCTATGAAATCTTACTACTTTGCACGAGCTGAGTTGAGAGAACTCAAGCTGCAGCTTCAGGAGTTGCTTGACAATGGGTTTGTGCATCTCAGTACGTCACCGTGGGGAGCTCCAGCTCTCTTTGCTAAGAAGATGGACGGGTTCTTGCGCTTATGTATTGATTACCGAAAGCTGAATCAGGTGACGGTGAAGAACAAGTATCCGATGCCTAGGATTGATGATTTATTTGATCATTTGAAGGGATCGAGTTGCTTTTTGAATATTGACCTGAGGTCGGAGTACCACTAATTGCATATTACGGACGACGACATAGCGAATACCGCCTTTTGGACTCGTAATGGTCACTATGAGTTTCTGGTTATGCCGTTCGGTCTGACAAACGCCTTAGCAACGTTTATGGGTTTGATGAACCGCATCTTTCACTAGTATCTAAACAACTTTGTGGTGGTGTTTGTTGATGATATCCTCATTTATTCATCCACGAGGGGAACGCATGAGGAGCACTTACGTATCGTTTTACAGATTCTGAGAGAGCATCGTTTGTATGCAAAGTTTGAGAAGTGTGTGATAATATGTGTGTAGTCCCAAGAGGGGGGTGAATTGGATATTTAAAAATTCATTAGATTAAATATTAATGTATGATTTTTACTTCACAAAAATATCACTTATCACAAATAAATTTGTATTTGACCAAAACCTTTTT
>JAULJZ010185288.1:0-21785 GCA_032270985.1 Heliamphora pulchella | reverse complement strand
TTTTCGGCCAAAGGCTATAGAGTTAAAGAACCGTTGGAGCTGGTTCATTCTGATGTGTGTGGTCCTATGAAAATTCGGGTTATAGGTAGCTTTGAGTACTTCGTCAGTTTCATTGATAACTACTCAAGGTATGGATACATTTACCTGATGCATCGTAAGTCTGAATGTTTCAAAAAATTCAAAAAATTCAAGGCAAAGGCGGAGAAGCATCTTGGTAAAAGTATCAAATCACTGCGATCCGACCGTGGTGGAGAATATCTATTTGAAGAGTTTAAGGACTACCTGTCATTAGAGGGGATTACATCCCAGTTGACTGCATTTGGCACTCCCCAGCAGAATGGTGTAGCAGAAAGAAGGAATAGGACTCTTATGGAAATGGTAAGGTCAATGATGAGTTATTCATGTTTACCATATTCGTTTTGGGGACTCGCTTTAGAGACAGCGACTTACATTCTGAACTTGGTACCTTCTAAGTCAGTACCTTCTACTCCCACACAATTGTGGGCCGGGCGTAAGCCTAATCTGAAACACATTCGCTTTTGGGGGTGTCCAGCACATGTGCTAAAAGGGAACGCGGGTAAGTTAGAACCGAGGACAGAAGTCTGTTTATTTGTGGGGTATCCCAGGAGAACGAAAGGTGGTTTATTTTATAAATCTAAGGATCAAAAGGTCATTGTTAGCACCAATGCCCGATTCTTGGAAGAGGATTATATTATGGATCACAGGCCCAAAAGTAAAATTGTTCTAAAAGAACTGAGAGAAAATACCTATAGAACGGAAGAGAAATCACAAGTCACTGATATTCTATTATCTTGTCGTAGTGGGAGGATTATCGGGACAGGTGCAAATCAAGAACAGGGTGCTGATGCACAGGTTTCAAATTCTGCACAGCCTGTTACTGCTAGTACACAGACACAGGTAGTGTCTCGTCGTAGTGGGAGGGTTGTTCATCAACCTGATTGGTATATGTTCTTGGGAGAGTCTTTTGACAAGATTTCGACAGAACTGGATACCGAGCCCGGTAAGTACAATGAAGCACTACAAGACAAAAATGCAGATCTTTGGCAAAGGGCTATAAATTCAGAGATAGAATCTATGTATTCCAATCAGGTATAGGAACTTGTAGAACCACCCAAAGGGATAAAACCTATTGGATGCAAGTAGATCTACAAGAGGAAGAGAGGAGTAGACGGGAAGGTTGAAACCTTCAAAGCTAGGCTTGTTGCTAAAGGGTTCATTCAGAAAGAAGAGATCGATTATGAGGAAACCTTTTCACCGGTTGCCATACTTAAGTCTATTCGGATTCTCTTATCCATTGCTACACATTTCGATTACGAAATTTGGCAAATAGATGTCAAGGCAGCTTTTCTTAACGGATTCTTGACGAATATATCTATATGATACAGCCAGACGGATTAATTGCAAAGGGCCAAGAATACATGTTGTGTAAGCTTAAGAGATCCATTTATGGACTTAAGCAGACATTGAGGTCTTGGAACACTCGGTTTGATTAAGTTATAAAATCTTATGGTTTTGATCAAATTCTGGATGAGTCTTGTATGTACAAGAAGCGTGACAGAAGCGTGGTGATCTTCTTAGTACTTTATGTAGACGATATCTTGCTCATCGGAAACATTGTGGGGGCATTATCTATGATTAAAGTATGATTATCTAGACAGTTCGATATGAAGGACTTGGGAGATGCCAGTTACATCCTTGGGATCAACCTTATGCGAGATCGGAAACAAAGGATGTTGTGCTTATCACAAGTAAAATATATCGATGATATTCTTACTCATTTTAGCATGTAAAATTCCAAGAAAGGATTTCTCCCTTTCAGACATGGAATCACTCTATCCAAGGATCAGTGTCTTAGGACACTTGATGAGATAGAGAAGATGAAGGCGGTTCGTTATACTTCGGCAGCAGGAAGCCTCATGTATGCTATGCTTTGCACTAGACCCGACATCAGCTTTTCCATTGGCATGGTTAGCAAATATCAGTCTAATTCAGGACAGGAGTATTGGACTGCGGTAAAGAATATAATCAAGTACCTGAAAAGAACTAAGGATTATATGTTGATTTACCAGGTAGACAGTCTAGTACCTTCAGGGTACGCAGACTCAAATTTTTAGTCAGACATAGAGATTGTATTAGGGGACAACCTTACAGATCCTTTACAAAGAGCTTACCGGCTAAGACTTTTGATAGTCATGTAAAGAGAATGGGAGTCTGATGTATGGCAGCATGATTTTGAGTATAAGTGGAAGATTGTTAGAGTTGGTATACTGAAAATCATATTTTTAGTATTTAATTTTATTTTTAATAAAATTAATTTTCTATTTTATGAGAATTTTTATGAGCAATGTATGTATATCATTTCTTTGATATGCATGGATGTCCAATATTCTGTATAGTATTTATTTTGGCTTGTAGAGTACGGCTTACACACAGAAGATCAGATTTTAGGTTCTTGTAGAATATAAGTATTATGTTCACAGTTTAGATGAAAATGAATATACCATCGTTACGACTGTGGCACAGAATTTTAGTAGGCCTGTCTTGATTACGGGGAATAGATAATAGCGTCGTCTATTATTTCGACTCTCTATACCAGTACACTTTGTGTGTATTGAACGGGATATTTTGGGTAATTAATTTTATACTAACTACTGACTATATAAATTAATTCACACTCCAAGATTATTATGAATAGTGTTAATCCTCTTAATCCTAAAATAATTATTAATTTGCATATATTTAATATGCGCTGTTTTGATTCATTAGAGAGTGTGATCTTATATGGGTCTATATTCCCGGTGAGTTGGATAGAGGTATTATTTATATGAAAAATATTAATTATTGACGGAATCCACGTCCTGAAAAATCAGGATTGACGATACCCCCTTAAGGATACTTATAAGTTTTGACCGGGCCAAACCCTGCAGGTGGATTTAATTATCCGGCGGTCAAATAAGTTAAGCGGAAGGGCTTAAGGAATATCAAGATGCTGAATAAATTAAATTGTCAGTAATTAAATTTAATTGACGGGTATGGGCAATCTTAACGTGTGGAGAAATAGTAAGTATTTAATAACAGGAGCTCAATGCAAGAAGGTCTTAAGATTATGGGTCATAGTGCAATTATAGTTCTTTTGTGGTGTGAACTGTAATTCAGTGTTTTATGAAAATTACAGAAATCGCTGCTGGTTTTCCATAATTACAGATACCGCTAGGCATCTTTCTTTAATTACAGAAATCACTGGTAGGTGTTTGTGTTCCACTGGAAGTCTAACTCATAATTACTCCCTAGGTCCCTACTGTAGCCCTATATATACGCGGGTAGGCTGAACCAGTTTGAGATTGATAGTTCATATATCATTATCATTATGATATTATTTTTGTCTTTCAAATACTTAAATATATTGGGGTTCTGCCGGTACGAGTTCTTGATGGATCGTAACCCACACTACGTTTGAGGATTGCGTAAGGGAATGCAGTAGAAGATCCGACTGAAGTTTCAACTTGAAATCAAGTCGTAGTTGAAGATTAGATCTACAAAAGGTATTCTTCTAAATTAACTTTGGTTGCACTGGTTTATTTTTGATCGTTCGACGTCAAAATTTTTATCTGAAACCCGTTTCGGCGTTTGCCTGTCCAGTTAATTTTTTACCGATTAATCATTTTAAAAAATAATAATCTTGGCAGTATTGCTTCCAACATCACCTACATTAGCATCATTATTTGAAGGATTATGGGCTAAGACAACATTTGCAGCCATCATCATATATTGACCTATTTCTATTATTTGATAATCTGATTTATCATCAAAATTTTATTCCATTAAAAATCATAGAATATTATTTTTCTTCAAATTGTAAATCAATTGGTGTTGGTCTTGGATAATAATTTTTTGTTACAGGTTTAGCTGTAATATATATGTTTTCTGAGTTTGATTTGAAATTTTTAAAAATTGTTCATATAAATTTTTTAATTCTTGCTCATCATTTTCTAACATATGTACTGATTTTTCTTCTTCTTGTGTTTTTACAGATTCTTTTCTAGAAGGTGTCGATGTAGAAATGTGTGTTTGTGTTTGTTGTGATTGCAAAGATTTTTGTAATTGATCAATAAATTCTTGTGAAATATTTTGTAATTTATATTTAGGCTGAGGTAAGGGTGTAATGAAGGATGGTACGAATATTTTAGGTGTGTCATCATCTGGTGTTTTACATCGAATATCAATATTCTGAACAACATTATAAATTGCATCAATTTTAGTTCCTACCGTAGTTGTAGCATTATTTTCAAAATTTTCAAGTCTTCTTACCTGTTCTCCAAGGGTTCGGAGATAAGTATTAGTATAATTTAATTGATGATTAAGATGTTGATCAGATTCAGCATAAGGACATGCTCTAATTCCAAAACTTAATCCAAGTGAAACGCTAAAGCATTTTAGTCTTTTGAAGAGGATAAGTTGTAATAATCATCTTTTATCTTTGATTCATGTGTTCTGATTGCATTAAGTTTCCCTGATACTATTTGATATATCAATGTTTATCATATCAGTCTTGTATATATCAGAACATACATTAAAATTAGCCCCGGGAGAGAGAAAGTCACCGACAACCACCAGCCACCGTCGGCACCACCTTGTTGCCATCTTCAGGCGACTCTTGCCGCCTCATCTGACCTCCGTCTTGGATGAGCTTTATACTGTTGGAAAGATCTCAAAATATGGGATTCTTTTGTCAAAAAATCTACTCGAAACTAGTACGAAAAATGGCAAAAAAAGGGTATGAACCTAAAAAAATGCTGCTGCCTACCACAGCACTACGCCGCAAACATTTCGAGACTTTTTCGACCTCTTCTTGAACTCAATTTTGACGTACTTTATATCAAAAGAAAGCTCTCAAAAATTACTATTTTTTAATAAAAAATTCTACTAAAAAACAATCGAGAAGCCTACCAAAAAATTGCCCAAAGCTGCTGCCGCCGCACCACAGCGCCGCCGCTTGGAACCGCCAATTTCTCGAAAAACTACCTGAAAGCTGCTACCACTGGGCGCCACCGGCCTGTTTGTTGCCTGTTTGGGTTGTGATTTTGATTCAATTTTTTTGATTTTTGATAGTATTTTGAGGAATATTTTACTGCTATTTTATGTTTAAAAATCTCTCAAACAATAGTCTAAAAAATAGCCCAAAAAATCATAAAAATTGCCGCCGAATCGCTGCCAGAATCGGGTTGTTTAGGTGAATTTTTCTCGCTGTTTTTGACTTATTTTTATGCTATTTTTTATTTATAAATACTGCAGAAATACTCATCGAAAAAAATCGTTTAAAACCATTAAAAACTTACTGTGACCTGTGGCCCGTAAAAATCTAAACCACCGTCGGTGCCGCCTTCGTTCTTGGATATGCTTAACATGTTCTTAAATAATCTAAATAGATATTTTAAAAGTAGAAACTAGCTATTACATTGATTCTATGTCCCGAAAACTCACATTCGATCTATCACGGTCAACTCCCGTAATTAAAAAAATAATCATCATTCACATCATTCAATTAAACATAAAAAATAAATGACGATCATAAAATCAGAATTAGAACGCTTGTAAAATAAAGTTAGCAATAGTTCTAGAACTACCCGACCTCGATAATCAAAAATAAAAAATAAAATGGCTTTAATACCAATTGTTAGAAACAAGACTGCCAAGATCTTTGTTTTTGCATACAATTAACAAAAAAAATTAACTGGATGAACAATCATCAAAACGGGTTCCAGATAAAACTTTTGATGACGAACGATCAAAATAAAATTCGTGAATCTTAAGTTAATTTAGAAGAATACTTTTTTACCAGTCAAATCTTCAACTACGATTTGAATCCAAGTTGAAGCTACTGTCAAATCTTCTACTGTATTCCTTATGCGATTTTCGGATATAGTGTGTGTTATAATCCTCCGACAACTTGTACCGGCAGAGTCAGGACAGCTTTAATCTTAGAAGACAAGTTATGAAACTGGTTCAACCTACCCACATATTTATAGGGCTATAGTAAGGATTTAGGGAGTAATTATGAGTAAAACTTCCAATGGAATACAGACACTTATAAATGGTTTTCGAAATTAAGCAAATCTCATAGCGGTATCTGCAATTCTGAAAAACTAGCAGCGATTTCTACAATTTTCATAAAATACTGAATTACAGTTCACACCACAAAAGAACTATAATTGTACTCTGACCCATAATCTCAAGACCATATAGCATTGAGTTCCTGGTATTAAATGCTTAACATTTCTCCCTATGTTAAGATTTTTGATACCCGCCAATTAAATTTAATTATTGACAATTTAATTTAATCAGCATCTTAATATTCCTTAAACCATTCGTTTTAACTTATTTGACCATCGGATAATCAAATCCACCTGTAGGGTTTGATCTGGTCAAAACTTATAAGCTTCCTTAAGGGGGTATCGTCAATCTTGATCTTTCGAGATATGGATTTCATCAATAATTAATATTTTTCAAATAAATAATACTACTATCCAACTCACCAGAAATATAGACCCATATAAGATCGCACCATCTAATGAATCAAAATAACGAATATTAAATATATGCAAATTAATAATTATTCAGGATTAAAAGGATTAGCACTATTCATAATAACATTGGGATATGAATTAATTTATATAGTCAGTATAAAACTAATTACCTCAAATGTCCTGTTTAATACACACAAAGTGTACTAGCACAAAGGGTCGAAAAAATAGACGACGCTATTATCTGTTCCCCGTAACCAAGACAGACCTATTAAAACTCTGTGTTACAGTCATACCGATGGTATGTCTATTTCTATCTAAACTGTAAACATAAAACTTATATTCTGCAAAAACCTAAAATCTGATTTTTTATGTATAAGCCGTACTCTACACACCAGATTAAATATTATACTGAATATTGGACATCCATGCATAACATTGAAGAAATGACACACGTACATTACTCATAAAGATTCTTATAAAATGAAAAATTAATTTTATTAAAATAAAATTAAATACTAAAAATATAATCTTTAGTATACCAACCTTAACAATCTCTCACTTATACTCAAAATCATGTTGCCATACATCTGACCCCTATGCACTCTACATGACTATCAAAAGTCTTAGCCGGTAAGCTCTTTATAAAAGGATTTGTAAGGTTGTCTCTTGATACAATTTTAGTTACAACAACATCACTTCTTTGTATAATTTCTCATATCAGGTGATACTTATGCTCAATGTACTTGCCTTTTTTATCGACCCTTGGCTCCTTCAAGTTTGCAACCGCTCCGCTATTGTCACAGTAAAGTGTAATAGCCGACTAAACTGAAGGTACCTCTTCTAGATTCAACAAGAAGTTCCTAAGCTAAACGGCCTCCTTGGCTGCTTTAGAAGTTGCCACATACTCGGCTTCCATGGCGAAATCAACAATGCAAGACTACTTGATACTCCTCCAACTTATAGCTCAACCTTCTAAGGTAAACACATATTCTGAGGTAGACTTACGGGAATCCTTGACAGACTGGAAATCTGAGTCTATGTACCCAAAAGGTACTAGGCTATCTGCTTGGTAAACCAATATATAATCCTTAGTCTTTTTTAGGTACTTGATTATATTCTTTACCGCAGTCTAATGCTCATGTCCTAGGTTAGACTAATATCTGCTAACCATGCCAATAGCAAAACAGATGTCGGGTCTAGTGCAAAGCATAGCATACATGAGGCTTCTTACTGTTGAAGCATAAGGAACCACCTTCATCTTCTCTATCTCATCATGTGTCTTAGGACAATGATCCTTGAATAGAGTGATTGCATGCCTGAAAGGGAGAAACCATTTCTTAGAATCCTGCATGGTAAAACGAGTAAGAATATCATCGATATACTTTGCCTGTGATAAGCCCAATATCCTTTGTTTTCAATCTTGCACAAGCTTGATCCTAAGAATGTGACTGGCTTCTCTCAAGTGCTTTATATCGAACTGCCTAGATAACCATACTTTAATCGTAGATAATTCCCTCACATTATTTTCGATGAGCAATATATCATTTACATAAAGTATTAGAAAGATCACCACGCTTTCGTCATGCTTCTTGTAAACGCAGGACCCATCAGAACTTTGATCAAAATCATAAGACTTAATGGCTTGATCAAATCGAGTGTTCCAAGACCTCGATGCCTGCTTAAGTCCATAAATAAATCTCTTAAGCTTACACAACATGTGTTCCTGGCCATTTACAATAAATTCATCTGGTTGTATCATATGGATACACTCATCAAGACTTCCGTTAAGGAAAACTGTCTTAACATCCATTTGTCAGATTTCATAAACGAAATGAGCGGCAATGGATAAGAGAATCTGGATAGATTTAAGCATGGCTACCGGTAAAAAGGTTTACTCATAATTGATCCCTTCTTTCTGGGTGAACCCTTTAGCAATAAGCCTAACTTTGAAAGTTTCAACCTTTCTGTCTACTCCTCTCTTCTTCTTGTAGATCCACTTGCATCTAATGCATTTTATCCATTTGGGTGGTTCTACAAGTTTTCAGACCTAATTGAAATACATAGATTTCATATATGAATTCAAAGCCCTTTACTAAAGATCTGCATCTTTGTCTTAAAATACTTTATTGTAGTTATAGGGCTCAGTATCTAGTTCTGTCGAGATCCTGTCGAAAGACTCTCCCAAGAACATATACCAGTCAGGTTGATGAACAATCCTCCCACTACGACGAGGCACTACTTGTGTCTGTGTACTAGCAGTAGCACGCTGTGCAGAATTAGAACCCTGTGCATTAGCACCATGTTCTTGATTTGCACCTGTCCTGATAATCCTCCCATTGTGACAAGATAATGGGATATTAGTGACTTGTTCTTCTGTTCTATTGGTATTTTCTCTCAGTTCATCCAGAATAATATTACTTTTGGACCTCTGATCTGTAATATAATCATTTTTTAAGAATTGGGCATTGGTGCTAACAATGACCTTATGATCCTTAGGATTAAAAGACAGACCACCCTTCATTTTCTTGGGATACCCTACAAAGAAATAGACTTCTGTCCTCGGTTCCAACTTATCCGCGTTTTCTTTCAGCACATGTGCTAGACTCCCCCAAATTCGAATGTGTTTTAGACTAGGCTTATGCCCGGTCCACAATTCTATGGGAGTAGAAGGTATTGACTTAGAAGGTATCAAATTCAGAATGTAAGTCGCTGTCTCTAAAGCTAGTCTCCAAAACGAATCGGGTAAACTTGAATAACTCATCATGGACCTTACCCTTTTTATAAGAGTCCTATTCCTTCTTTCTGCTACACTATTCTGTTACGGAGTGGTAGGTGCAGTCAATTGGGATGTAATCCCCTCAGATGATAAGCAGTTCTTAAACTCTCCAAAGAGGTATTTCCCACCACAGTCGGATCGTAGTGATTTGATATTTTTACCCATACGCTTATCCGCCTCTACCTTGAATTTTTTTAATTTCTTAAAGCATTCTAACTTACGGTGCATTAGGTAAATGTATCAATACCTTGAGTAGTCATTAATGAAACTGCTGAAATACTCAAAACCACCTCTATCCCGAATTGTCATAGGACCACACACATCAAAATGAACTAGCTCCAACGGTTCTGTAGTTCTATATCCTTTGGCCAAAAATGGTCTCTTGGTCATTTTACATTCTAAGCAAGATTCACAGACTGAAAGTACCTCTACTTCCAATGAACTCAAAAGTCCATATGCTATCAGTCTGTTTAACCTTTTTAGATTAATATGACCCACACGTAAGTGCCAAAGAAAAATGTTTGGTTCATTAAAGAAGAAAATTTTTTCTTAGATATGGTACATTAGATGTGTTATTCACTTCGGTTAGTTAAAGTGTAGAAGAGATTGGAGTAATAATATAAAAATCATCCACCAATGTACTAGATCTGATAACCCGTTTATTATTCTTAATAACCACATAGTTATTAAAATAAACCAAATATCCGTCTTTAGACAATCTAGAAATGAAAACTAAGTTCCTTTTAATGGAGGGTATATAAAGACAATTTCTCAATATTAAAACCATATCTCCACTAAAACTGAGAGTGACATCTCCCACTGTTACTACTGTTACCTTTGTATTACTGCCCATATGCAGCTAAATCTCCCCATTACTAAGTTGTCAGATTTTCTGGAATCCCTGCACTGAATTGCAGACATGATCAGTGGCTCATGTATCTACACACCAGGTACCGGTAGATAACAACGTTAAACATGTTTTCACAACCAGTGAACAGAAATTATCTTATTTGTTCTACCTTCTGAGAAATACTAGACATAGTTTTTTTCAGTGTCGAGTCTGGTTGCAGTGAAAATATCTGTCTTTCGTCTTTTTCGCACTAGTTCGTGGCCCACTAACTACCCTAAAAATGGTGTCTCCCTGTTTCTAAACATTTTTTACTTCACACAATTCGGCCCAGAGGAAAAACTTTTTTCAGAAACAAACACATTTTTTGATATTGAAAGAATACCGTTTGTAGTTAAAGCTATATTCAAGTTACATTTTTAGTCAACAAAAATTAGTCCCGTTAGTTTATTTTCTTTGAATATTAAAGCAAGTGGGTTGAAATCCATTTTACTTATGAGAATCACATAATTAAAAAAAATTGTTAATTATGATGAGCAAAATTTTAAATTTATTTTAATTTGGTTCTCTTTATCATTTTAAAATTAATTCGCAAACAGCTCGGTAACCTGAGAATAGCATGCCTCGATGGAAGGACATCTACTATCCTTCATAAGATCAGACAAGCCAATTCTTTTTAATTTTACTATCTAGGCAACTGGTCATACCAAGTAAAATTAAATAACTGACATAGTTTTGCTCCAGTATATAATAGCAGTGACTTAGATGGAGAGGATACTATTATTTATAGTTAAGTATTAACCATTACCTAATCTCAAATTAATCGCTTTGTAATTAACTCTTTAGATGGAGAAGTGATCCACACTAACAATTATCTAAAATTATCCTTATAGGAGGTTTGTACTGGCGATACCGCAATTAATCTCTCCGTTTGGGAGGAAGGTCTTACTGTCGACATGCAGGGTTAAACTGCATCGCCTACAAATTGGTGATGAATACCGCGGGATTTATCTATGAATAAATTTTCTCTCCCACTTGGATTTTTAAAACATTTTTTACGGTTATAAAAATTTGTTTAGTTAAAATAAATTTATTAATTTCAAAAAATCACACGATCTAAAAGAATCAAACATCTTTCTGTGTACACGATTCAAAATATTTTGGTTTATCAAACCATCTTTCCGTATTTAAATGCGTAACAAATAAAATTTAATAAATGTACAATTTTTTCTTAAGCTTTTCAGCTAAGGTAATAATTAAAGGCACTTATTTATTTTATTTTTTGTTTCACATTTTTAAAAAATAATAATTTATTTCGATTAAATATTTATTTATTTAATTAATTCAAAATCCAGAATTAATTCTCATGTTTTTCCAAAATATCTGATTTTATGAAAAAATTATCTTAAACGTGATATTTTGTAAAAAAATAAAATATTTAAAGTTTTTCTATTTAATTAAAATTAATTAATTAAAAAAACTTAATTTTATTTTCTATTACAAAATATTTTAATTAAAACTGAATTTTTAAATTAACTAAATTAACATGATAAATAAAACAAATATGTAATCATCCACGTAGTGTGTGTGTGTATATATATATAAGCATATATCCCAATTTTATTATCCAAGTGAAATACTGAATCGTTTCAGTCTCTTGAATAGGATAAGCTGTAATAATTCTCTTTTATCTCTGATTCCTGTGTTCTAATTGTATCAGACTTCCCTGATACCATCTGATATATCAATGTATATCATATCATTCTTGTATATGTTAGAATATACATCAAAATTAACCTCAGGAGAGAGAAAGTCGCCGGTAACCACCAGCTACCGTTGGCACTACCTTGCTGCCACCTTTAAGCGGCTCCTGCCGCATCATTCGAACTCTGTTTTTGACGAAATTTATACCGTTGGAAAACTCTCGAAATATAAAAATTTTCTATCAAAAATCATCTCAAAACCAATACGAAAAGCGGCAGAAAAAATGGCCCGAACCTCAAAAAATTCTGCTGGCTGCCACAACACTGCGCCTCCAACTTTTCGAGGCTTTTTCGGCCTCTTCCTAAACTCGATTTTTGACATAATTTATATCTAAAAAAACTCTCAAAAAGTACTATTTTTTATGAAAATATCTGTTCGAAAATAGCCGAGAAAATTTCCCAAAACTGCTGTCGCCGCACCCCAGCGCCGCCGCCTGGAACCGCTAACTTCCCGAGGACGTTCTGACCTCATCCAAATTTTGTTTTCGACGTTCTTTATACCGTTGGAAAGTTCTCGAAATGTAAAATCTTTCTGCCAAAAACACTTCTTAAAAATAGCACAAAAAACTATCAAAAATCTGCCTGGAAGCTGCTGCCATCTGGTGCCACCGTTGTCGGCCTGTTTGTCGCTTGTTTGGGTTGTGATTTTGGTCTAATTTTTTTTTAGTTTTTGACAGCATTTTGAGATATGTTTTACTGCTATTTTACGTTTAAAAAACGTTCCAAAAAATAGTCCCAAAAACTGTAACGACCTAAGCTTTCGAGATTTTTTTTGTCAAATATTGCTTAATAAATATAATAATAAATAGAAATTAATTATTTTGTCGTGGGGTACATAATTCATGGAGTTTATTATAATAATAATCCTAAGTAAGTTTGATTTTAAGTTAAGCCAAAAATTTAAATTTAAATAATAGGATTATAATAAGTTTTATACTTATGTTAAGTTTAAGTTTAAAAATAATGATAATAATAATAATAAATAATTTAATAGTATAATAATTTTTTTTACAAGGTAATAATCTCCTTTAACTTTTAGAAGGCTAAAAATTATTTATTTGGAAAGCAAAAAAAAAAAATAATAAATAAATAAGTAATATAATTATATTTGAATATGTATAAAATTTTATTTCTATATATATATATATATATATATGCTCATTAGGGTTTGGGGGTTTAATTAGAAACCAATTCCGCCGTGCCGCATCAGTTAGCTTAGGAAAAAGAAAAAAAAAATCAAACCACACAGTGCGCAGCTGGGAGGAAATTGGGGAAAATTCAGCCTGCGTTTTTGCACGGACCAGGAGCCAAACGACGTCGGATCGTTGTAATTTTTTAAAGGCATACTTCGGGCATCGTGTTCTTGATAATCAACGGTTTCGTTTTTCAACCAGTAAGATCTAAACCTGCGTTTAATTTTGTTGATTGTTACAAATAATATTCGATTATTTTGACATTCCGTTTTCTTCTCGTTCTCCAACCGTTCTTCATTTGTTTTTGAAAGAGAGAGGAGAATAAGCTTTTGGATTTGAGGATTAAGAAAGAGTCTAAATCATTCGTCTCAAACCGAAGCCATTATCGTCGTGTCGTCGTAGAAAATCAAAAAAGGTAACCGAAATCACTAGTTTCGCAACGCATCGGTTTTTAATCACTTCTTTTGTTTTAAAATTCCAATTAGTTACTGTATGATGAATATTCTGATATTAAGGGTTTGCTTTTAATATAAATAATTAATCGAAAATCGAAAAAAAAACCGAATCTCTAGTTTTGCGTCGTTTCAATATTTAATTATTTCGATGAATTCTATGATCATATAGTTGCTGGATTTTTTTGAATATGTATAATAAATATTATGAAATTAAAAGGGTTTATTTCATTAAAAAAATAATTAATCAATTAGTCAAACTTTAATCGGATTTCGTAGAAAAAGTTCAATTGTTTTTGTTTTTTAAAAAAAGGGTTATGTAAATATGAAACTCAGATTCAAACTAACACTTGGCATATTTTGTTTGATTATAAGATTATTGTTTATTAATTCATGCATGTTTAGATATCTCATGTTTTATTGATGATCACATGTTAAGTTATCATTTTTTTTTGTTATAGCATGATTCGTATTCGCATGATTGATTATCGATTTAGCATGATTTTAACTATTGAGAATGTATTCATCAAGAGGGTTGCATAAATAAAATTTGCATGCTAAAAATCGTAACGGGCTTAATTATGAGGAGTTAGTTGTATGTTGTGATTTGTTGTGGTGATGGGTATTAACAAGGTGCACCCGTCGTAGGCTGGGCCGGTGTTCGAACCTTGATAATATCTAGCGGAGTTTAGGTTTTTGATAAGTTACCTGGCAGACACCCGTCGTAGGTTGGGCCAGTGTATATTTTAGGATAACTTATCAAGCAGACACAGATGCGTTATCGATTGTAATTCTAGGATGATTATCTGGTAGAAATAGACCGTAGGCTGGGTCTTGTTATTATTCTAGGATATCATCTGGCTGGAACTGTAGAAACTTCTCGTGTATTAGATTTAATGATGATGATGATGATGATGATGATGATGATGGGGATGAGGATGAGGATGAGGAGGATGTGTTTGGGTAGTGTTCTAGGATAATCCTAGTTGGAGTTATTAGTAATTAATTAAATCATAATGCATTTTGATATGTCTGTTGTTCATTTGTTGCAACCTGTTGATGTGATTAGCTATCGATGCATACTTTACTTGTGATGAGTTTATTGAGTTCTTCGAACTCATGGTTTTGTTTTATGTTGCCCTGGTGATTCAAACACTAGGTTATGAAGTGCAGGATGACGTCGTAGAGTAGAACATAGAAGAACAGATAGAGCCATTGTTCATGTGAACCTAGCCACCAGAATCTTTATTATCAACTTTTCTTTTTTTTTTTGTTTTTAGTTATTTTTTTCCGCTACAAGAATAATGATGTAATAACATTTTTAGTTTAAAATTGTTTTTTTGAGAGATGTTAGAATAAGATTTTTTTCTTTTTGTTGCCTAATATTTTATTTATCGCTTTAGATGAATCCAAAATTTTTGGGTCGTCACAGTTGGTTTCAGAGCACTAGGTTCAACCCTTACCCACGCGATCATAGACTCAACTTAAATAAGGTTAAAACGTAATTTTTTTTTAATAATAACTGTATGTAAGTACTGTGTGTTGAGAATCTTCGAGTTTAGTCTGCTTTGTGATCTACGAGTGATGTACTTCAGAGGTTTTGTTATAATCCTCAGTATGAACTGGCTGTCAGCACACTGAGCAGTGATTGATTGTTATCATAAAAGAATTCGTGTATGCGCCGGAGATGGAACCTTTTGTAAGATTCAGGGAGATAGAAAGGAGTCTCTCGTTACACAAGAAAATAAAATCGATGGATTCACTTGTTCTATCGCCTGCTTGACGATTAGTGATGAATCACCAAAGATGGACCTTCCACAGATTGTTGAGGAGTTTGCCGACATTTTTCTGATGAATTGCCAGGATTACCCCCAAAGAGGGATGTGGAATTCTCGATTGAGCTGCAACCCGACACTGCACCAATCTCAATCCCTCCGCACAGAATGGCACCAGCAGAGTTACAAGAATTGAAGGATCAGTTACAAGAGTTGGAAGAGAACGGGTTTATTCGCCCGAGTACCTCCCCTTGGGGTGCGCCTGCACTCTTTGTGAAGAAAAAGGATGGATCTTTGCGGTTGTGCATAGATTATCAACAGTTGAATCAAGTGACGATTAAGAATAGATATCCGTTACCAAGAATTGATGACCTTTTTGATCAACTTCGAGGAGCGTCATACTTTTCAAAATTTAATCTTCGATCCCGTTATCACCAGCTAAGAGTTAAAGAAGAAGATATTCCGAAGACAACTTTTCGTACCAGATACGGCCATTACGAGTTTGTAGTGATGCCATTCGGATTGATCAATACACCCACAGTATTCATGGGCTTGATGAACAAGTTGTTCCAGCCATTCTTGGATCAGTTCTTGGTAGTATTCATCGATGACATTTTAGTATACTCCTGCTCCGAAGAAGATCATAAGCAACATTTGAGAACTACCCTCCAAGTTTTACAAGATGCACAGTTGTACGGTAAAACTAGCAAATGTGAGTTTTTTCAACGAGAAGTAAAGTTCTTGGGACATGTTATATCCGAAAAAGGAGTATCAGTGGACCTAGCAAAGGTAGAAGCTGTGATGGACTGGAAGCAACCAAAGTCAGTTTTTGAAGTTCACAGTTTCCTGGGGCTGGCAGACTATTATCAAAGATTTATTCAGGATTTCTCTACCATAAAATCTCGAAAAGAAAAATTCAAAACCCGATTCCATCCATCGAAATCAACACAAAATCGATTTTTAACCCAAAAATCCAACTTTTATAGAAAATCAGATCTACAACTATTCGACCGATAAAAATACACTCGATTACACGTAGCACCCTTATAAACTATACATGTCTAGAATCCTACCTCGGTGTGTTCAAAATTTAACGCCTTGAACCACGTGCAAAACTGCGCTTCGTCGAAATCAAAATCTGATCGGATGGTTGCGTAGCCCTCGATGCCGATATCAAGAATTCGTAGTCTGATCGTCGAAAATCGAGCACCGGGCCCCTGAGAACTTAGAGAGAAGGCAAAGAGAAAACTTGTAGAGAGAGAGAAGAGAGAGAGAGGAGAAGATATTTTGAAATAAATATCTAAAGGAAGATATTTATAGGCTCGTTAGAAAATATCTTTTTTTTGAATTATTTTGAAATTCGCGCTGCAACACTCCACGGCCCTGGGAACTTAACCCGCATGTATATCTAACCCCGATCATGCATCTAAACTCGTAAAAACATGCAGCGATGAAAACACCAATTGCGCGTCCGAAACGCCGAAAAAAGAAAACGGTCAGGGTCTCACAACTCTATCCCCTTAAAGGAATTTTGTCCCCGAAATTCATCTCATGGTCAAAGAAACAAACTATCGATCGCAATCGACACGGCATACGAGAGGGTCAGCCAAACCATTCCTAGGATATAGTCAAATAAGGTCAGGCATCCTAAACAATGACAAACTATCTCAAAGACATGGGATCTACAACTCCCCCAGCCTCACATCCTCACCACCTGCTGTCTCAACACAACACACCACTCAAAGTCCACCACCAACTCCAAACCCATGGTCACAGCCTCGAACACGGCCTTGCCCTCTCTGCGCAAACATCACGTCTATATGAAAAAGACAAAACATAAGACGCAGCACATAGCATAAACATAAACGCTAATCACATAAGCATGCTAACACATAGCCACATAGGTTCATGCTAAACAACCCCACATACCGAGGAGAACCGATAAGAATGATGTGTCAATCTGGATAAGCTACTCAGATTCCCCGATAAAAATTACATCAGCTAAATGCATTTCTAACGTGGCTCCCAAGTTTGTTAATCCAAAAGCTTAAAGGTAGGACTAATCAATCCCACAGTTCAACCCCCATGCTCATAGATACACATTGATCATATAGCTAACATGCTAACATGTTCATGCTATCAAGCAACTAAACACATGCAGTCAAGCACACGCAATTAACCTCACACGGAATACACCCTCTTTCCACGGCTCATAGGTATTCGAATCCAGAGCTCTGATACCATTCTATCACGCCCCAAACTCCGGGTCACGTGAAACACCCACAAACAACCAACATAAAACCCAGGCTGAGAATATACTCTCAAAATAAATCATACATGCATTGTATATAAATGCCAAATGGCAACATTACATGGCCCTAAAGCCAGAAAATAACATGTTACAACATACATGTAACAAAAGACAAAAAGGAAGACTACACTTTCACCTCTCCAGCACCTCCAGATCATCCTCCGTGACCGGTACCTGAAGAAAATCAAATCCCACACCGTGAGCCAAAGCTCAGCAGAAATTAGACAAGCATGCAATATAAATGAAATATGCTAGGAAATTGAAGTGCAGGTTTAGACTCTCTTTCAAGCCTTGTAAACAATTTTCACATGCAAGGGAAAGCGAGGATACAAACCATGTTTTGACTCGCACACAGGAGCCTAGAAAATAGTTGAAAAAGGGTTTAGATCGCGATTTACACGACTCTTAAAAATAGTTTGAGAATTGGTCTATCCGTCACATAATGCAGTACATGCAAGCCATGAACATTCTCGGACTTTCACCGATGGACTGCAGCCCCCGTCAATGCATCTTTACGGACTTTAATCGAAGGACCTCAGCCCTACCATACACCTTTACGGACTTTAATCGAAGGATCGAAGGACCTCAGCCCTACCATACACCTTTACGGACTTTAATCGAAGGACCTCAGCCCTAACCTTCACGGAGTTTAACCAAAGGACCGTAGTCCTAACGAACACCTTTTTACGGACTTACATCGAGGGACCGTAGCCCTATCAAATGCTTCTTTACGGACTTTAATCGAAGGGTCGTAACCCTAACCCAATCTTCTCAGACTGAATTCGAAGGGTCGTAACCCTAACGCAAACACCGTCAGCTAGAGCTAACATTCACAGAATCACATGTTCATCTATCTCATTCCATACTCCTATGCATAACCTAATAAGGATTTAGATGCATAAAACCACAAACTATCACTACGTTTCACAAATCACGTCACATGCTACACACGCGACTCACACAACACTTGCAACTCATGCAACATGCATCACATGTATCTGTTTCTCATAACCCACACATACATGCCTATAAAACTCTGCGTTTTAAAGCATAAATCATGTTACACATAACGACATCAAAGCCATGTAATCCATGTGAATATTCTGTACAAAAATAAACAGTTATAAATGCACATAACCATGTATAACAATACATCACGACGTCACCCATTACAAAACCCATCTCGACATCACATGCCACATACCCGTCATCCGCTACCCAAACGACCCATCCACTCACCGAGATAACCAACGATATGGAAACCAAAACTAAAACGTAACCCAAAGGCCAACACAGCCCAAGCGATCCCCAATCGACATAGCACACAGCCACAACCCCGATCGAGCGCATAACCACGCTCGAACGATCCCCTACCGACATAACACAATGCCATCACCTCGCTCGAGCGCACCACCACCCCTCGAGCAGTTAACCAACGACCCAACACTCTGGCACCACCCCGTTCGAGCGCTTAACCACCGCTCGAGCGGTCAACACTGGGAGAGAACTCAAACCAGGAACCAAAACCAAGCGCCCGCATGCAACGATGCACGAACCACCACACATACAACCGTGCAGCAACACCCCGCATGAAATGACCAACACCCTCTTCGTGACTTCAATTGACAGTACCCCATAATCCAATCAACTAAAAATCACTAGAGGAGAGCAGTCGATCGAGCCCTATAACCCAATCGACTGAGAGGCCACCACACGACTCTCGAAGCCATCACACAACCAACCGAACCCCAAAAAGAATCCACAGGTATTTGAATCGACTAATTCCCATAAATTAATCAATTGAATACCATAGGACGCCAATTGGAAACCAAAGAACCAACCACCAAACCACAAAACACCAACAAACTCCCAAGGCCCTAACACGACCAAAACGGACTCACACACATGCAACACGGAAAACACGAACCCACACGTGCCCAACACGGCCAACACAAACCCACAACACCTCCAAGAACACCACAACGCCCCACGGAACATGGAATTAGGTCAAAAGGGCCAACAAGGATGAAAAACAACCTGTTCCCAAACATTTGGCCAAAAACGGGTGAAAAATGGTTTGGAAATCTTGATAGACCTTCACACTTTTGATCATAACGTTTTCTAAAAAAAGAATTTTAAGGTGAGAGAGGTGTCATTGGAAAGAGGACTTCCGGGGATTCGATTTGAGTACAAGAACGACCTAATTTCGAGTTCGGACGAGGGAGATAACATCAAATCAAAACGGCCCAGCACAGCTAGTCCGCTTGAGCGGACATCGGGCGCTCGAGCGAGCTACCACTCGAGAGAAACCCAGATTTTCTGTTATTGAGTGTTCTTGGCCCCCAAACACTCAAACACACTCCAACAACCATCTCAACCACAAATCTAAGCCTCCAAACACCTTCTCGACACCCTCGAACATGCCCAAACCCGAATCTACCACAAAATCTCGAAAAGAAAAACTCAAAACCCGATTCCATCCACCGAAATCAACATAAAATCGATTTTTAACCAAAAAACTCAACTTTTACAGAAAATCAGATCTACAGCTATTCGACCGGTAAAAATACACCCGATTACACGTAACACCCTTATAAAACATAAAGGTCTAGAATCTTACCTCGGTGAGTTCAAAACTCGACGCCTTGAACCACATGCAAAACTGCGCTTCGTCGGAATCAAAATCTGATCGGATGGTTGCGTAGCCCTCGATGCCAATACCAAGAATCCATAGTCTGATCGTCGAGAATCGAGCCCCGGGCCCCCGAAAACTTAGAGAGAAGGCCGAGAGAAAACTTATAGAGAGAGAGAAGAGAGAGAGAGGAGAAGATATTTTGAAATAAATATTTAAAGGAAGATATTTATAGACTCGTTAGAAAATATCTTTTTTTTGAATTTTTTTGAAATTCGCGCTGCAACACCCCACGGCCCCGGGAACCTAATCCGCATGTATATCTAACCCCGGTCATGCATCTAAACTCGTAAAAACATGCAGCGATGAAAACACCAAACGCGCGTCCGAAAACGCCGTAAAAAGAAAACGGGTCAGGGTCTCACAATAATAAATAGAAATTAATTATTTTGTTGTGGAGTCTATAATTCATGGAGTTTATTATAATAATAATCTTAAGTAAGTTTGATTTTAAGTTAAGATAAAAATTTTAGTTTAAATAATAGGATTGTAATAAGTTTTATGCTTATATTAAGTTTAAGTTTAAAAATAATGATAATAATAATAATAAATAATTTAATAGTATAATAATTTTTTTTAGAAGATAATAATCTCCTTAGGAAAGAAATAACTTTTAGAAGGCTAAAATTTATTTATTTGGAAAGCGAAAAAAAAAGAAGAAATAAATAAGTAATATAATTATAATTGAATATGTATAAATCTTTATTTCTATATATATATATATATGCTCATTAGGGTTTGGGGGTCCAATTAGAAACCAATTCCGCTGTGCCGCATCAGTTAGCTTAGGAAAAAGAAAAAAAAAAATCAAACCACACAGTGCGCTGCTGGGAGGAAATTGGGAGGAAATTCAGCCTGCGTTTTTGCACGGATCAAGAGACAAACGAAGTCGGATCGTCGTAATTTCTTAGAAACATACTTCTGGCATCGTGTTCTTGATAATCAACGGTTTCGTTTTTCAACCGGTAAGATCTAAACTTGCGTTTATTTTTGTTGATCGTTACAAATAATATTCGATTATTTCGGCGTTCGTTTTCTTCTCGTTCTCTAACCGTTCTTCGTTTTTTTAAAGGGAGAGGAGAATAGGCCTTTGGATTTGGGGATTAAGAAATAGTCTAAACCATTCGTCTCAAACCGAAGCCATTATCGTCGTGTCGTTGTAGAAAATTGAAAAAAGTAACCGAAATCACTAGTTTCGCAACGCATCGGTTTTTAATCACTTCTTTTGTTTTAAAATTCACATTAGTTACTGTATTTTAATAAGTATGATGAATATTCTGATATTAAGGGTTTGCTTTTAATATAAATAATTAATTGAAAACCAAAAAAAAAAAAACCGAATCTCTAGTTTTGGGCCGTTTCAATATTTAATTATTTCGATGAATTCTATGATCATATAGTTGCTGGATTTTTTTTTGAATATGTATAATA